>PVLD010021896.1:0-30452 GCA_004027595.1 Dinomys branickii
TTACACAGATGATGGCCCTTTTGATCAGTTCGTTTTTTCTCCTCCCTCATCTCCGTTGCCCTACCACTCAATCAGTTATCTTCCCTGTGATAATAACTGTACTCCTGGGTTTATCTATATCCTTGGACTCTCACCTTGGGAAGAGATATAGCTGCCTCAGACTATACTATAACATACAGGGGTGTATACAAACTGCCAATAGGTCTAAGCATGCAGATGAATCCAAAATACCTATTGGCACAAGAACTGAATGATACATAGTGAAAAGAACAGAGTGCTGCATATAAAAGGCTAAAATTAAAAGCCACCACTGACGTTGACCAGCAGAGTAACTGTAAACAAGTTTCCATCTCGCTGAGTTTGACTTCCATTCTTGAAGACTGGAATAATATCTGTCTGTCTCAGAAAGCTACTGGGCCAATGCCAGAGACATATAATATATTTTTAAGTGTGTGGTGACATAGATTATCTTGAGTTGAGGTCACACAGCACCATGAATCACAGTCTCTTATATATCTGTCCCGTGTTCCTGATAGTAGGTAGATGATCAGGTTTAGTAAATTTAATTGCCCTACTTTTTTTCTCCTCTGACTTAAGAAGGAGAATATCGCTGGATCTTTTCTTTTAGAATTACATGTGGAATCTGAAAAGTTCTGTTTTGCATCGTCCAATATTATAACCAGCTGTTAGGCTGCTAAAATGTGAATAATGCATCTGAAACTGAATCTTAAGTACATTTCAATGTAAATAGTCATGTTGGCCTACAGACTACAATATTGGACAATGGAATCTATAGTTTCTTGTTCAATATTTTGTTGTTATTTGTTCTTTGTTAGACTCAGAATCATTTTGTCAAACTTCTATTCTCTACGCCCTCTTTAAATAGCATTTAAAAGACCTGTTAGCTAAAACATTTTTAAAAATTCAGTTGTGAAAACTTCATTTGACATTGTTTTTCTAACCTTCTTAATATGTTCTCTAATTACTAATCTGAGTATATTTACTATTTCCACTTTGGTAATTTTTGTTATTTATGAGAAAATAACTAAATATTTACAGGGAAATCATTAGTTTATATAGATTTTCAAATTTATTTATATGATTATGAAGAAGATTTCCTAATATCACCTTCTATTTTCTGTATGTGGTTATTCTTACATTTGCAGTTCTCATTTTACAAATTGTTTTAACATTCGTTTTCTTTAGCTAGTGACCTGCTTTATTACTTTGCTTCCTTAAAACAACTGTACTTTAAATTTTTTTCTGTAATTACCTTGTTTATAAGTAATTTGTCTTCTTATATTTATTAATTTATTGTTTTATATGTTTTATTATTTACATTTTAACAAATTCAGTATTTTATAATTTTCAACTATAAAACAATTGAGGTAAAAATTATTCTCTTTAAGCTTAGCTATACTCTGTGAGTTTAAATAATACTTCAAAGCAATTACAAAATTTCAATTGTTCTTTGAATTTTTTTATGAGAATTGCTTAATTGAGATGTTTTTAGTTGTATTACCTTTGAAAATAGTTTTCAAAATAAGATACACTATTTAACTTTTTTGAAATTTATTTTTATATTTTTGTTACAATTGTAGGGCATGTCATATGGGTGTCATTAAACCCTCCTCTGATTTTTCTCCTATAATGTTAATGTGTAGATCTCTGCTTAACATTTCTTTCATTTGCTCTATGCACCTTTGCAGACACTTATGATTTCTCAATAATAGTGTGTGATTTTCATTTACACGTGTCTGCCTACTTTCCATTAGAATGTGCTTCCCTTTCTGTATTGCTGTTCATTCGTTTGCAGTTGTTATCGTTAGAGCTAAGTTGGATGTTTCCTTTGTATCTTTTTTATTCGTTATATGTGCTGTATTGTCTGTACTTTTGTTCCTTTTTATACATTTAAAAGTTCTTCTAAGTTTTAATATTTTATTGGTTTCTTTTACTTTTTTTCTAGAAATACTGAGGATATGACCCAGGGTTTCATGCTGAGCTCTATACCTTCTTTTTTAAAAGTTTTATCGATTGATTGATTAATTGATCTGTTTATTCTTTCATTTATTTTTTATGATAGGGTCTTACTAAGTCACTTAGTTGCCCAAATAGGGCATGAACATGTGATCCTCTTGCCTCATCCTCCCAGAGAGGAGCAAATAAAATTACATTTTAAAGTAATAGAGGGAAATCTCTATTGCATAGTTTATATTTCTATATAATAATCTCCTACTGCAGATGGTGAAATTAGACTATACAAGTATCTTCAACATCTTTCTAAAAATGTGTATTTTTATTAGGACATATTAATTATGAGGAACGACATATTTCATTGCTGCATTTTTATACATGCATATAACTTTCACTGATTCTTAACATCATTTCTCCTGCCCATGTTGTGGGTAGACTCTGTTTTCCCTTACACTGTTTTTCTATGATAATTGTATTGCACAGCATTTCCGTATGTGTTATTGGTACTAACAATGTGCTTCTTCATTGTAATGAGATCTATTCTACCTTCAATATTAAAAAAACAAAACCAGCGTTCACTCTTCCTTTAGACATCCATCTACTACAGACAGATTTCTTGCTGATTGCTGCTCTGTCGTGTACTAGTGAAGGACTGTTGTGTGACAATTTACAAGCTATAAAATGTTCACTTACGTTTGCGCAATGGAGAGACTTGCAGTCACCAAAAACTCGGAAGGTATGGCAATATTACATTCTACATAGACTGAAAACACAGGAAAGCGTTAATTATTTATGATTCTTTTATAAGGGCTTATTAAAAACTACAATGTGAGTTCCAATAAAAATATTATTACAGTAAATGACACATCATGCTACCTTTCTGTGGGCTGGCACTCAGTAGCCGCACTGGCTGTACTTTTTGTCAGATCTCATAAAAAGAATGGCAAGGTTCATGCACCCAATATTTCTGTTACTTTTGCGGCTTTATGTTTCATGTATTTTCACTGTTGTTCCTGCACACAGTCAGAGAGTTTTAAGAAAATGACCTTGTGAATGTTATGAACATGCCATTTTTTTCCAGTAATACTAATCTTCAAATAATATATTGATAAATATTGCTATCATTAATACTTAGAATTCCTAATAAGATTTCATACTTCTTAAAGATATATCCTTTTGCTTTCCACCTATGTAAGTCATTAAAGTATGCTTCCTATGCAATCTAAAATGAGCTATATTTTTACCCAGTTAAATAATTTCTACCTTCAAATTTTTGTGTTTATCTATTTGCATGCAATGTAAATGTTGAGTTTTTATAAGTTAATGTATCTTATGGAATTTTTTAACTTCTTCATTCTGTTTCTTGTTTTCTGCCTCAATATTTTCTGGCCTTCTTCTGACTTTAAAAATACTCTCAATACTTTGCTTCAGTACTTCTTCTGCATGCTTTTGTTTCTTTTGGTGGCTATTACATTTTCTTTCTGTCCGTCTTTTTTGAGTGACCTACTCATGGATTAGAGTAAGTATCTAATCTATTGCAGACTAATTAGAATTAACATTGTATCATTGTGTGTATCTAAGTCATTTGGGATATCATTTTGGATACTATGAGAAAAATATTCTCGCTGTGTTCTCACATGGCGGAAAGGCCAGCCCATTCCCTGGGGCCTCGTTCAGAAGGGCACTAATCCCTTTCTTGATGACTTGTCCGATGACCTAATTACTTCCCAAAGCATCATTCTCCAGTCTCATTGCACTCGTGAATAGCTTTCAAGGCATGAATTTTCGAAGGACACAAAGACACATAGCAGTATACAAAATGGAATTCATAATAAGACACTTCTAAAGTCTTAATCCACCACTTTCATTTATACATTTTATATATAAATTTTATCTATAACAATATGTAAGTAAGTTTTTTTTTTTTTTTTTTTTTTTGGCGGTACTGGGGATTGAACTCAGGACCCTGCGCTTGCTAGGCAGGCGCTTATTCCACTGAGCTATATCCCCAGCCCCTATCTATAACAATATGAAGCCTATGATTTTCACTTAAAATTTTACCTGTCATATAAAAAATGATATCCCATGTGTACTACTGGATTTTTCACAGTATTTCTTTCTCATTAATTTCTCCAAATCCAAATTTCCATATCTATCTAGAAAATATTCTTTAGCATTTCCAAAACCACAGGTCAGTTATCAATGGATTCACTTGGCATTTATTTTTCTGAAAATATTTTCATTTAATTTTATAATAAAAATACTATTTTATTTACATATGGAATTCCTAAAATTAAAAAAAATCAACAGTTTTTATTCTGTCATGTTGTAGCCACTTCTGCCTGTGTTAAAAAGTAATGCATTAATCATATAATTATGTGGCTCGGCAATATGTCTCTTCCTTGCTTAGCTTTTAAAATTATTTTATTTAGGATTAGTATTTGGTATTTCTGTCGTAGGTATAATTTTTATTGCCTTTGTGAGTTCATTAAATTTGGAAGATTCACTGCCATTGCTCGTTGAATGTTTTTCCGGGTTGCTGGATTTTCTCCTCTGTCGGCTCCCGTCGCTGTTATCTTGTATTATTTGTATCATCCGTTCCCCATCAGCGTGCTCTACTGCTGTTTTCACCTGTTGTGTTTGTGTTGTCTTCTAATTTATTCGTTTCTTGCTTTCCTCTACAATCTATGGTGAGCAACTCAAGTAAGTTTGGTGTTCTAATTTCAGGATTCAATGATTGCACTGTGCAGTACTAGCATTTCCATCTGTCCTCGATGTTCACTTCCCACATTTCTCCTTACTGTTATCCGTTATGACTTCTGTCCTTTCAAAGATTACATATTCTTGTAGTAGTCCCTTTAAAATTATTGAAGCTAATTTCAGTAGTTATGTTGTGTCTGAAACTCTTCTGCTAGTTTTTTTAAAAATATTACTTATGGACCTTGCTTCTTATTATTTCATATTTATTAATTTTATGTTAAAATTATGCATAATGTATTATGGGTAGTTGAAACATCATGATCTTCCTTTGAGGTGTGATACTTTTTGTATTTTAGTGAGGTGTTTCAGGGATGGATCTTTTTATGTCTGCCATGGTTGAGTTTACTTTTATAAAGGTGAGTGTATGATTTTCATTTTATTCCTAATACAAGCATCGCACAATCATTGGTTTTTATGCAGCTATCAGCCGACAGAAGACACACTGTCAGGGCCTTCTGAAGTCAAGGGATGGGCACAGTGTTTCCTTTTCTTCAGTCACTATAGTCCCAAATTGCATATTTCCTAGTTTATGAAAATGTTTGTCTCTTGTTTTTCATTGAGTTTGCACTTATGCACATCTGGTAGGCTATGAGTGCCGGTTACTCCTTTATAAATCCACATATCTGGAAATTCTAATCATTTTAAGCTTAAAAATATGTCTTTCCAAAAGTTTTATTAGTATAAAAGAATTATGCATGTTTATGAAGTTTAGTGTGATATTTCAACATACATATACATCATACACTGATAAAATCAGGGTAATCAGCACTTCTTGTCCTTGTCAATTGTTTTTGAAGCTCTCAAGTGCCTCTGTTCCCGAGTTTCATAAAATATGCTTTTGTGTTGAACCGTGGTTATTCCACTGTGCTGCAGGAAGTTGTAACTCACTGTGCTCTGGTAATTGTTACTCATCCTCCCTTCACCCCTCCCCCTAATGCTTCTCACCCTCTCCTGATCATTGTTCTACATTAAGATGGATTTCAGCTTCTACATCTGAGAAACAAGATGTGGTATTTTGTCTTTGTACATTTGGACTACTTCACTTAATATAATGATCTTCCAGTTTTTCCATTTTGCTGAAAATGAAATTCCACTCCTATGACTGGATAGTACTTCATTGTGTGTGAATAATACTACAGATGTTCCTCAGAATACTAGAAATAGGTCTTCTGTGTGACCCAGCTATCCCATCTCGGGGTCATCCTCAAAGATACCCCTGCACACGAGGTTATTACAACACTGTTCTCAAAAGCTGGAGACAGGATCGATCCTGACATCCATTAGTGGATGAATAGATAAAGAAAGTGTGGTGTATATACTAATTGTCTACATCTTGGCTATGAGCAACAACCCTTTCAAAATTCCTTCCATGTTAGCCTGATCAAATGTAGTTCAAGTATTCCAAATTACCTGAGTCTGACTGATAACATCTTGTGTATCATAGTCTGAGCTCTAGAGAGTCTCTGGCATATGTTAAGCACTCAGCAAATGCTTGGTTAATCAGTCATTAAAATTATAGTATAGGTAATTTAAAAAGTAAAGTACATAATAATTAATTAAATGTAATCAAAAAGCTATTTCTTCCACTTTTTTGCCTCACACCCCTTCATTTGTTTAGATAAGGAAAACATCATTGATTATACTTTATAATTTTATATATTTGTGTTATTTTATTAAATTGAAAGGGAATGTTTGAAATCTTACATCATTTTTACTATCTTTCTAGCATAGACATGACATGATAATAATGATGGTGAAAATTTGGGAAGGATAAATTTTTATTAATAAATGGTTAGGCACATTTTTAAATATCATAGGTAAGAATTTCCAGTTGCCTGTTAATGTACCTTCTTTTTTTTGAAAATATACAACTTTTCTTGTTTGTACCAGTATTTCCAGCTTAATTTGTTTTGAGGTGATGGTAACATATTACATTTTTTATTATTGTGATTTACTTAATGACATCTAGCTAAAGCTTCTAGGCAAATTATTTAAAGGCAGAAGGTGGACAAAAACTATCTCTTTTCATTGTATCTTTCATTTCTTCTTTTCTTTGGCCTGGAACATATAACTGATGGCTGGAATTGAATCTAAAATCTTGTGATTGAGAAGAAAGGACAATAAAATTCTTTTATTCTGAAAAACATGTAATTCAAAGGACCTCAATTTCTTACTTTTGAAGTTTTTATTCTCAGAGAAAAATCTACATTTTACTAAATCATTGGCTTTCAATGTGTATGTGCATAGGAGAGGTTATAATCCCAGAACTAAGAATGAGACAGTAGTATCACCATGAGTTCAAGGCCAACCAGGGCTACATAGTGAGTTCAAGGTTAGCCTGGACTCCATAGCAAGACTGTCTCAGAAAAGAAAAGAAAAAAAAAAAAGAAAGGAAAGGAAAGGAAAGGAAAGGAAAGGAAAGGAAAGGAAAGGAGTGGTAGCATTACATGAAGGTAAAGGCAAGTTCCTAACTAATGTGTGCCTTGATTTTCACAGAGATGAAAATATGCTTATGAAAATTTTGTAATAAAGTATGAGTGTAAACCTTGATATCTACTGCTTTTACTTGCTTCTTGACAAAGTTACATATGAAAGGATGATAGTTTGATTGCTTTATCAATAGATAAATCAAGAAAGTAGGAACTCACTTTTTATCAATATTAGTGGTATTTCCTCTTACCTTGTTTTTATTTCTCAGAGCAGAATAATCTTTTTAACATCACACTGAGAACCTTCTGAAGGGCAGCCCGGGGCATGTCGGCAACTGTCAGGTCAGGAAAGCTGTTCTCTGATCCATCTATTTCTTGATGTTGTCAATAGCAATGAGAAGTTGAAAGGATATTGGACAGGCTGTACCTAGAAAACACTTCTGCTTCTTTGGCACAAGCTGATGGCAGTTGTGTCTTTCCTTCTGCAAAGGTCTCATCTGTTATTAATCTGTCACTTTTTCTGGGCTCAGTGATAAAAACCACAGTCAGGAATCAGCAACAGTGTAACTCTGGGACATAAATAGGGTTATTACAGATAAGATGACCATATGTACTAATTTTCTTGAAACATTACTGGGCTTTCTCCTGTATAAGCATTATTTTACTATTCCCTTTTTATTCTTAAATATTTCTATCACAGACACTGCATTGCTTCAGCATTCTCACTATATTGGACTTTAATGTGCAATAAGAACTCAGGTGAAGTTCTGTTATACATTGAAGTATTAGAATTAGATTTGTCTCACCATAAAATATACACAATGTCCTTAGGATAAATAAGGAGAGACAAATTTCCACGGGGATTTCCAATAATTAGACAAAAGAGTCTTTCTTACTAAATACACTTTCAGTTGGTGTCTTAGTTTGTTCTTGATGCTAAAAAAAAGTGCCTTACACTGAGTAACACTGATAATAGAAACTCATTTTCTCCTGATTCTAGAGGGCAATCTCTCCAAGATGAAGGCAAGGTTAGACTGTTTTCAAAGTGCGATCCTTTACTTAGCCTCCAAGGAGACAGATCTCACATTGTGTGACCTCATGTGGTGAAAGGAATGTGAACACAGAAATGATATAGCTTTTTATTTCCAATATTTTATAAGTCCTTTTATGAGGACTCTTTTTATCATTTGATCACCTTTGAAATATCCCAATGACTATTAAATTCCAATATTTGTGTTTGAGAATGGCCCATTGAGCACAACCACAGTACTGGGTACTCAAAGTCATTACCACCTCCTTTGTTCTCTTCATCTCTGATCACAAGGTAAAATTCAGGAATTCTACACATCTCTCTCACATATGCATGGATATATCACTTTTTCCCCACTTTTTCCAGTAACGGAAAATCAAATCATGTGATAGTTCATTCTCTCAGGATGTATTCATTTTTGTTCTGTTTTTGCCTTTGAATGTGGTACTGACTTTGGGAGGTACAGAAATCCTCTCAAGGTGATGAGGTCTTACAAACTCAAAAAATAATGAGGATGGTAAATAAGAAGTCAAGTGAGGGAATACTTAGAGATATTTGTTAGCTCCTTTTCCAAATATGGTGATCTCTAACTTCGGATGTCTATATTTAAAATATAAAGCAATTGAACTATTTTGTTGTTATATCACTTTTAGATGTGTGTCATCTTACTTACCCTGGAAATAAAATAGTTTAGTGTTTTAGAGAATGAATCACCTTGACTATATTAGGAGTCTGACAGTAGTTAGGTTTTGATCTCATTCTAATAATTCATTTTCATATAAATAGGTAGAAGCCCCCTTTAATGGAATATAATTTAACCTATGACTTGCTTTATGGTCTGCATCTTAGGATAAAGCTACCTTTATTTTTCTATTTCCCATCTTCTTGATGTAGTTCTTAACTATCCAGCTCACATTGACAACAATGAGCTGTGCAGATGCAATTTTAGAGATGGATAGAAATAGAAGAGAAATTTAATTGGCCAAACTGAGAAACACAAGTAATCAGTAGAGACTGAAGCAAAGAATACCTGGCAAAAGAAATAAATGTCTTGCAATGCGGCCAATTATCCTAGCTGTAGCTCATCAGCGTGCAGTGATAAAGGTCCTTAATGAGTGCTGTTCCTGACAGCATTACTCTCTAATCTTAATCCTTTTAGTGTTATTAGCTTTAACACTACTTGTACATAGATAAATTAATTTATACTAAAATTAAATTGTAAAAATAACAAGTCATGATTCTGCATTTGAGCAGTAACTTGTAAGGCTTCTGTCTTGCAGACAAAACTTACCGAGGGCACTGCCATAATCCCACGGCTTTCTGAACAGTTTGAAAGAAACTCAACAAGAAAAGGCCATCCCTTAAAGGAAAATTTAAAACTATCAGTACATGGTAAATATCATTTAATGAAATGGTTGATGACTACTTCACTTATGTTTAGATGTTGGCACACTATTTTCTGTCTGCCATTAAAAAATCTTTGAAGATGTCAGTCAGCCTTTCTAGAAGATTCACTAGTGTAATAATTGGTCTTAGACTTACAATACTTAGAAATCCGCACACATTTGTCGGCAGAATATTAAGTCATGGTCCATAGTAGCCTTACTTAACCAGTTCTTTTGAGTCTCAGAAGAGAGAAAATGACTAATATAACTCTTTTATCAGATTTTCTGAGGGTGATACAAAACTAGTGACAGTTTAACTATATAGGAGACAAGTTCATTCTTTATGCATTTGTATATTAAAATATAGGACCTCAGGAAATGTTTCTCTTGTTTGGGCATGCTCCGATCTTTTCCTTATGTATGTATGTATGTGTGTATGTAAGTATGTATGTATTTGTCTATCCATCAGTAAAAACCTTTTATACAGTTCTGGGGTGTTAATACCTGACTTTATGAAGGAACGTGGAAATCTATCAAAGGACTTTCTGTGTCTGTTGAGCTGTCCCTGTTCCTTCTTCTGTCTTGTGAAATACATTGGTATTTTAACACCTTTATGGCAGCATGACTTACACATAACACTACAGCATTTTTAAATTCACCATCTGATGAGATGCAATATACATGTACAGTAAGAAGATAACCACTATAATCACAGTGCTGCGCACATACATCACCCCTGGAAGTTTCACTGTACCCTTTGTTATTCAGCCTTCCCACCATAGCAAATGAAAGCATAGTACATTACTTTAATATGCACCTCTTAGTAACTTACAAATTGAGGCCAACAATCTATATACTACTACATTTGTGCAACATGGTTAAGTGTAATTAGCATACAAATTACCATAACTCAAAATTGCAGAAGATAGATTTTTCAAGTGCACATAAGTTATTGGAAAAAATTAACAATGGGCTACACCATAAAACAAGTTTCAACAAATTTCTCATAGCTGAAATAATACTGAAATGTTCTTTTATGACTTACACATAACACTTTAACATTTTTAAATTTACCATTTGATGAGGCTTAATATATATGTACAACAATGAGATGATCACTATAATCGCTGTGATTAACATGAAACTAAACTAGATACTGATAAAAACAGAAAACATAAATGTTCTCAAAAAATTTGAAGTCATACAGTACGGTTATATGTACAAATAAAATTCAAGCAAAAGAGACAGTAAGACATGTTATGATGTTAGTGATAGAAAAATACTATACAGGAATAAATTTGGAAAATAGCCAAAGAATGTTATTAGAACGTGCATCGACTTTGATACATACATCACATGAAGAAGACAGTAAAAATAATCAACCATTTGCAGTAGATAGACACAGAGCACTAAGTTAAAATGAATAGAAGACAGCCATGATAAAACGTGTTAATTATTAATTATAGAAAAGAGCATGAAAATTAAGTGATTCTGATATAAAGGCTGCTAAAGATTGGAAAGTCTTGATGAAATAGGCTTTTTTGAAAAAAATAACTAACAGCAGGAAGAATGAGGCAAAATGTATATTGCACTACAATATACAGATAGACAGACAGAGATAGAGATACAGATACAGATGGGTACACATATACAGACAAAAACATACACAGCAGAACAGGCAAAGCAAGTGAAACTTTATATTAAAGAAGCTACATTGAAGAACGGACCTAAAATTCAAGCCTCATATATTCCAAACTTATGTAATGATTCCACAGTTCAGTTATTCCGGCATGGGCCACTCTCTGCCTGGAGACCTTGGGGAAAGAGTATCCAACAGGTATATGAGGCCTTCTCAGGGAGCTCCATGAGGATGGGTGAAACCTGACATGTAAAACCTGACTTTTGGAAAGTAGAATAGTACAGAAAGATACTGCTCATGAAATTGTATATTTTGGTTTGTTTTTCTTTTTGTTTTTACTTCTTTTTGGTTTTTTGGGGATAGGATCTCAGTATGCAGTTCAGGATGACCTCGAACTCACTATGTAGCCCAGCTATGATAGGTCACTCGTCTGTGGAATCTATAGAAGTTGAGCTCACAGAAGATGAGAATAGCACTGTAGTCCGGAGCCTGGAGGACGTAGTGGGGAGGGAAGGAATGGGGAAAAGCTGATCCATGGACACTGTGCTGTGTAACTGGGCAGGAACAAGATGCTCTGGTGTACGGTTGCCCAGCACGGTGCCTGTAGGTATCAGTTATGTACTGTGCAATCCAAAAAGCTAAAAGAAAAAAATTTAATTTTACCTCTAAAAAAATGATGAATGCTTGAGGAGAAAAATATGTTTAACTTGATTTAGACATTACACAATGTGTACATGTATCACACAGTGCATAGTGTAACATTACATGATATAACCTTACATGGTACAACAATGCACAAGATTTTGTTCTCATGTGTCAGTTAAAATGAAAATGAACATTGACTTTGCAGCTGCATATATCACCTACATAAATTAAAACTAAAAATTAAAATTATGTGTACATATATTTTGAAGATCTGTGCTGGTGTTTTATAAATACAGCTGTTAATCTGATAGATACTTACTTCTTTATACAGATCATGTTACCTACTGGCCTCAGTATGTTGAGAAGAAATAGTCTGTATCTGATAAATTCGGGGTCTGCTATCATTATATAACTGATTCATGTTTTCTAACATAATTTCTTCTCATAGTGGGTGGTTTTCTCATATACAGAATATTTCTTATTTATTCAATTTTTGTTGCTTTTGTGACATCACCTCACTTAAATCTCATCTGGGGAAGAACTTTACATCCTAGTGTTAAATTATGTTTTTTTGATAAGGTTTTGTTTTTTTTTTTTAGCAGGCAGGTAGTTGTTTTTTATTTTGGAAAGAAACCAAAAATCAGAAGGGGCAAAGGGAGGGAAAGGCGCCATGAAGAGAATTAACTATGTAACGTGAGTGTACCAACTCGCCACGGAGAGTGTGATCACTGTGTACTACAAAGAAGTGTGCTCACGGATCAAAGCCAGGATGCTCAGAAACCTTGAAAATTCATGGGAGCAGCAGGAGTGGGTCCCTCTTGCAATCCTCCCTGCTTTGGGACCCAGGTATCCCTCCACTTGCAGCCAACCCTGATCCATCTCCGTCCCGTGTGCTCTTGGTTCTGAGTCTCTCAAGCAGCACGCGGGCAGTTTGGGTCCAGCCCAGGATCCACAAAGACCCTGGGAGTGACAGCAGGAAGAACTGGCTGTGGGCCTGAGTGCATGCTCGTGTGTGGACATGCACCTGTGTGCTCAGCATATGGGTGCCTGCCCAGATGTGTGTCTCATGGTGTGCCCTGAATATGAGCCTGTGGGTGTATGGGCACACAGGTGTGGCTGTGGGGGTGGCACTGGAACCACGGGGGCAGAAATGCATTCCTGTGGCCACTCACCAGAACGGGCAACAACGTCGAGCAAGGGAGTCACTGGCTGAGCGGAGGGAGCCCCAGGCTCATGGGCCACTTTGGGGGTGTCCATGTGTACGGGGCCTAGGTGGGTTTGGGCTTTGGTCATGGACTGCACCCTTTTGATAAGGTTTTTTTTTCCTTTCTACCCTAAACTAATTTTTTGTCTTTGAGAATGTTTTAGTCACCTAAGTAATCAAATTTCTCCTTAACTTGTATATGCACTTGTGTTTGCATATGTGTGCATGTGTGTAGACGCATGCATACACAGAAATATTATGCATACATATGTTTTCCTTTATACTCTCCATCCAGAGCCGAAGATGGCTGCCTTGTGCATCTCTGTCTGTGTTATCTTTCTCTCACCCTACTACAAGTGTTGACTTTCACAAATGCAGACTCAAAATTCAGATCTTGTATCAAATTCACCTGCCTACCACAAGCACAGATGTGAAATTCAAAAGTAAGTCATCAGAGAAAATCGGATCATCTCTGAAAATGGTATAATTAGCTCTCAGTATTCTTCTGAATTAACTTTTCTTCATATTTGCCTATTGAAGGCATCACATTTTATATGAGAGCCTACATTTTGTCCAGAATTTGTTAGGTGCCCTTTATCAGAAGAGTGTCCTTGGTCATCTAGAACTGAAAATGCAGTTTTATGTACATTAAAAGTCACAGGTACCAAAACCAGAATCTGAGGCACAATTTAAAAATACAGGAAAAGAAAACCCACAACAACCACAACAACTTCTATTTCTGAGTTCCACACTCTTCACACAAACAAACTCTAGTTTAAATGAGTGCTTAATTATACACTGGGAAAGCTGCTAGAGAACTTGGCAGACATTCTACTTTTAGAAGCACTCCCCAAAGATTTATGTATCACATTTTACATAATGAAAACTTTTTCCCACCTCTTACAAAGCAAAGTAATAATAATGGTAATAATAAGCTTGTAAAAAAAAAAGTACGGGTTATATAGGAAGGTTTATTGAGCTGTGACAAGCAGCAAGTTAGGGGTGTTGCAAGTTAAAGAGTGGGTGGAGGACAGTGGTGGATAAACTCTTGTTACAGGGTAAAAGACTGCAGATTTCGCTGCCGAAATTAGGGGAAGAGTAGATGTTTGTTTCAAAGTCCCAGAGCCTCTGCATTGTTGAGGGTAAAACAAATTTAAACACAAGACTGAACTGAGCCGTGCTCCTTCCCCCGTTACACTCACGTGGAGTTTCAGGTATAACTATGCTCATTTCCCAATCTACACATTAAGATATAATTTTATACCACTGTTCTAGAAATGATCTGACTGTATGAGCAGGTGGTTCTTATTTTTCCTATGGTTCAAAATGAAATGCTCAGAAATGTACAAAGTGATGCTTTTTATACACTTTGTATTTGATTTCTATTCCTGGGGATGCTGGCTCGCTCAAGAAAGCCTCCTTCGTCTTTTCCTGAGAACATGTACATCTGACTAATGCTGTCTATATGATGCAAATGCTTCCCTTAAAAAACAATGTCAAGGAGAAGGTATATACAACATGAAGAATATTTCCTTTCTATTAACTATGCAGAAGTGACTCCATGCTGCTTTATGCATTTAGATTTTAGAAGGACTGAAGCTTCTATCTTGGTGTTTTGGATACCTGAGACACCATGTAAAATGACTTGTTGCCCTGCTGCAGAGATAAAATAGAAAATCCCTTACACTTGCTAGACAGGGAGGAGGCTCATGGGAGATCATCCTGCAGAAAACAGTGTTGCTGAAGCCATCTTGTACCATTTAGGTCAACCCAACTGCCATTTAAATAAAGCTGTCAATATCCCCTGTCAATATCATATGGAGCAGTGCTACTCAAAAAAGCTCTCCCATAATTCTGTACCCATAAAGCTGGTATTTGCACATAAAGTTGTTGTTTGAAAGTAGCAATAATTAATATATAGATAATTGCAACACCTGTTAATCAGAACTCATCCTTTTGCCAGTAGTTGGAAGATAAAAGTATTTCAGATATGGAACTTCTTCAGGAACAACACTGTTCAGGAATGAATTATAAATTGGAGCCAAATTATTACATTGGGGCAAAATTACACTTTAAACTGAGCAGAATTTATGTCAGGGAACAGAAGTAGCTACCTTGAATGAGATAGTGATGGCTCAACACATGGGGTTGATTTTCAAAGTCAACAGTCATCACTGGAGAAATCAACCAGCAGAATCAATGCCTCTGATATGAAATCCATTCTGCATGGTTGTAGTTATGGCTGGGAAATGTAGATATTGGAAAACCAAGGCAAGGTCATCCTTCTAAATCCCAAATGCTGTTACCAAGTGTGGATTTAGTATGTGTTGCCTACGCAAGCACCCAATAAACATTTAGAGACAAGCAAATTCATTGGAGAGATCACTGGTTTGTAATTCACCAAATCTTGTGCAATAAATGGTATTATTTGTTTTTATTAGTTCCCAGTTTTCAGAACTTGGGCAAGATGTGAGGTCACTTGCACAACTAATGACTCAGAAAACCCTGTACCACTTTCTGTGCTCTTGGCAATCCTCTGAAAACCCTCTGTCTTCTGGCATCATCTTTGTGAGGAGCAATAGGTGGGGAAAGGGAAGGTGAACATGTCTGTATTTGAGTTATCACTCTCTTAAGTACCAAAGAAGGAGTGAATATTTCTCCAACTTGGCAATAGTAATTGGTTCAAGTAGCATTGGTAGGTTTCCAGCTTCTGTCAGCCCTCCGAAATTAGTCTCAGTAATAGTAAGTACTACACATCAGACCTTTTATTTCTTACATCCTCACACATCACAGTATTTTCATGTGGTTTCCGGACTTCAGTTCCAATTAATTAACCCTCTGTATCAATTTCTCTATTAAAATAACTAGTGTGGATTTGTTTCCCAAACTGCACTGTCACATATTGTGTAGTCATTACCAATGCAGCTGTAGAACTGTGTGTTACCTCCCAAATGAGACAGTCAAATTTACCTTCCTTCACTCTCCAGCTAAATTGCACAAGGTGATACTGAACAACATGATATATAACAAGGGCACAGCACAAGAGTCTGGTCTTAGAATTTAACTGTGAAAATAGAACACTATACCTCATTTTGGTGCTGATGGTTGAATCTGTTTTCGATCTGGGTTGTTGACCCAGTGATTGGAGGATAAGAACACATAAAACGAGCCAGACAGCCCTGGATTAATGTCATTAAAACCAAATATTTTATACATCTATTTCCTGCAATAATTTGGAAGACAAATCAAATGTTTACTGATTTTAAGAAAAGAGATTTAAAGTGATCATTTTTATATGCATTGGCTATCGCTGGATCTATTTCACTACACAAAAGAAAGAATAGTATTCTAGATGTGATAAAATTATTTAACTTTATTTCTTTTTATTTTTTAAAAGTATAAAAGTAAAACAAACAAAAAAAGGAAAACACTAACAAAAAGACACAAAGTAGCACAAGAACCGCATAATCAAAACTGAATTATAGACAAAGTGACAGGGAATCACCAATAGCTGTTGTATTACACATTGACAACCTCAAAGTACATGCTCCTGAAATCACATATAAACATACAATCTTGATCAATCAGTCATGAACTGTTCCCTACCATAAAGTGACACAGTCAACAGTGGCATCATATTAGCCATCCAGCATACATACATAGATGCATATTTGTCCCTTTCTTCCTTCTCTTCCTCCCCCATCCCACCTGCTCCTTACTTTTGAGCAGATTCCCTCCACACCTCCTAATTTACACTCCTACCTTCAGATTCCTACACCAGTGATACAATACGTTGCCTGCACATGAACCTCTGATTTATTTCACTCATGAGTATGCTGTCTAATTGTGACCATTTGCCTACAAAAGCCCCAAATCTGTCTCACTTCATAGTTGAGTAATATTCCATTATATAAAAATGCCACATTTTTTAAATCCAGTCCTCTGTGGATGGACATCTGGGTTGCTTCCACATTTTAGCTAATACAAATTGCACTGCTATAAACATGGGTGCACATATATCGTGATGAGATGATGCCTTCAGATCTTCTGGGAAAACACCCAGAAGGAGAATAGCTGGGTTGAATGGAACCTCTAGACCTAATTTGCTGAGAAATCTCCAAACGGCTCTGCACAGTGGTTGCACCAGTCTGCATTCCCACCAGCAGTGTAATAGAGTCCCTATTTCTCCACAGCCTCGCCAGCATCTGTTATTGGATGACTTTTTCATACTGGCCAGTCTTACTGGGGTGAGGTGAAATCTCGATGTTGTTTTTATTTGCATTTCTCGAATGACTAAAGATGTAGAACATTTTCTCATACATTTATTTGTCATTTGTATTTCTTTATCTGAGAAGTGTGTATGCATCTCTGATGCCCATTTATGGATTGGGTCTTTGATTTGGACAGGTTCATGTTTTTTAATTCTTTGTATGTTCTAGATGGAAGACCTTTGTCCAAGGGACAGCCAGCTAGGACTTTTTCCCAATTTTGGGTTTTCTTTTCACTCTGCTGGTGGTTTCTTTAGGTGTGAAAAAACTTTTTAGTAAGATGAGGTCCCAGTTATTGATTCTTTGAAGTGCTTCCCTTGCAGTTTGATTTTTGTTCATGAACTCTCTGCCTACTCCTATGTCTTCAAGAATTTTACCTACTTTCTCTTCCAACAGATTTAGAGTTTCTGCTTTAATATTGATATCTGTGATCCATTTTGACCTGAGTTTGGTGCATGGTAATAGACTTGGGTCTATTTTCAGTCTTGGGCAAGAGGCAAGCCAATTTTTCCAGCACCATTTATTCAAGAGGCTATCTTTTTTCAAGTGAGTTTGTTTGGCCCCTTTGCCAAATATTAGGTGGCTGAGTGTGTTTGTGGTTGTGGCTGCATCTTCTAGTCTGTTCCATTGATCCTCAGGTCTGTTTTTTAGCCAGTACCAGGTTGACTTTATCACAGTAGCTTTGTAGTATAATTTCAGGTAGGGATTATGATTCCATCTGACTTGTCCTTGTTGCCCAGGATTGCTTTTGCTATTCTGGGTCTCTTCTGGTTCCAGATGAATTTAAGGCATGTTTTCTCTAGATCTGTGAGGTATGCTAACGGTAGTTTAATTGGAATTTCACTGAATCTGTACAACAGTTTTGGTAGTATGGCCATTTTCACAGTGTTGGTTCTTCCTAACCATGAGCAACAGGGAATGTTTTTCCATTTATTGAAATCCTCATCAATCTCTTTTTCAGAGTACTATAGATTTCATTGAATAAATCTTTTGCATCCTTGTTAGATTGATGCCTAAATATTTCAATTTCTTGAATGCAATTGTAAAAAGGTGGTTTCCTTAATTTCTCTCTCAGTCTGTTTGTTGTTTGTGTATAGGAATTCTGTTGATTATTGGGTGTTGACTTTGTATCCAGGTACTCTGCTGAATTTGTCTATTAATTGCAAGAATCTCCTTGTGGAGCTGTTGGGGTCTTCCATGTAAAGAACCATGTCATCTGCAAATAGTGATAGTTTTGCTCCTTCCTTTCCTATCCTTATTCCTTTTATTTCTCTCTCTTGTCTTATTGCTCTGGCTAACGCTTCCAGACCTATGTTGAATAGGAGTGGTGACAATGGACATCCTTGTCTTCTTCCTGAGTTTAAAGTGAAAGTTTTCAGTTTTTGCCCATTTAGTATGATGTTGGCTGTTGGTTTGTCATAGATGGCTTTGATCAGATTGAGGTAATGGCCATCTATTCCTATTTTTTCTAGGGTTTTTAATATGAATGCATTTTGGACTTTATCAAAAGCTTTTTCTGCATCTATTGAGATAATCATGTGGTTTTTGTCTTTGATTCTATTGATATGATGTATTACATTAATTGATTTGTGAATATTGAACCATCCCTGCATTCCTGGAATGAAGCCAACTTTGTCATGGTGTATAATTTTCCTTATGATTCACTGCATTCTATTTGCTAGTACTTTATTTAATATGTTTGTATCTATGTTCATTAGGGAGATTGGCCTATAGTTCTCTTTGTTGGTTGGGTCCTTCTCTGGTTTTGATATCAGTATAATACTTGCCTCCAGAAATGAGTTAGGGAAAATTGCTTTCTTTTCAATTTCACTGAAGAGTTTCTGGAATGTTGGTATTATATCTTCACTGAATATTTTATAGAATTATTCTGTGAATCTATCAGGGCCTGGGCTTTTCTTTGCTGGTAAGTTTTTAATGGAATTCTCACTCTCATTAACTGATATTGGGTTGTTTAGGATTTTTGTATCTTCTTGATTCAATTTTGGTAGTTTGTACATTTCTAGGAATCTGTCCATTTCTTCTGAACTTTATATCCTATGGGAGTAAAGATTTTCAAAGTAGGTATTAATGATCCTCTGAATTTCTGAGGGATTTGTAGTGATTTCATCCTTTTCATTCCTTATTGCATGAATTTTACTTCTTTCCTTTCTTTTTTGATAAGGTTGGCTAGGAGTTTATCAATTTTATTTATTATTTTGAAGAACCATTGGGGCTGGGGTTATAGCTCAGTGGCATAAGTGCTTGCCTGGCAAGCACAAGGTCCTGAGTTCGATCCCTGGTACCGGAAAAAAAAATAGTAATATTTTGAAGAACCAACTCTTTGATGAATTTATTTTTTGTAGTGTTTTCTTCATCTCAATTGCATTAATTTCTGCTCTGAGTTTTATAATCTCCTTCCTTCTTGAGCTTTTGGTTTGGCTTATTCTTCTTTTTCTAGAAGTTTGAGGTGTAGCATTAGGCTATTTATTTGCTCTCTTTCTGTTTTCTTTATATGTCAGTTCATGGCTGTAATTTTCCCTCTGAGGACTGCTTTCATTGCATTCCACAGATTGCAGTAGGTTGTATTTTCATTTTCTTTTTTTGTAGGTATTTTTTAAATTTTTCTTTACTGTCTTATATGACCCATTGGTCATTCAGGAGGCTGTTGTCTACTTTCCAAGTGTTTCTGGGATTTTTGGAGTTCCCTTTGTCATTAATTTCCAATCTCATGGCATTGTGGTCAGATAATATGCATGGGATAATTTCAATTCTTCTGCATTTAGGTAGGTATGCTCTATGGGCTAGAATGTGGTCTATTTTAGAGAAAGACCCATGTGCAGCTGAGAAAAATGTGTATTCTGATGTTGTGGGGTGGAACACTCTGTATACATGTACTAAGTACATTTGTTCATACCTTTGGTTCAGCTCTGTTATTTCTTTGCTGATTTTTTGTCCAGTTGACCTGTCCCTTTGCATGTACGGGGTGTTTAGTGTTATTAATTATTTGGTTCTTCATGTATGTTAAGATTTGACTTATAAAGTTTGGTGCTCCAGTGTTTGGTTCATAAACATTTAGGGATTGTTGTCTCTTCCTCTTGCTGCTTTCCCCTAACTATTATGTAGTGGCCTTCTTTATCTCTTTTGATTGTTTTTGGTTTGAAGTTTACATTGTCTGCAAACATAATAGCTACCCCTGCTTTTTTCTGGGAACCTGTGGCATAGAGAATTGTTTTCCATCCTTTAACTTTCAGTCTGTGGATTTCCTTTTGAGTAAAATGTGTTTCCTGTATGCAGTATATCATTGGATTTTGTTTCTAAATCCACTTTGCCAATTTGTTTCTTTTGACTGGTGAACTGAGTCCATTTACATTAATGGTTATAACTCCTATATGTTGGATTATTCTTGTCATACTATTTACTTGTTGTTGCTTTCCTGTTTTTGCTATCTGTTTACTTGCTTGTTCTGCTTGAGCTTTCCTTTCTGTTGTTGTTCTTGAGATTGTGGTCTTTTTTCTCCGTCAACAATATCTTTGAGTGCTTTTTCTAATGTTGGTTTGGCGCTCATGAAGTTCTTCGGTATCTCTTACAGTGTTTGGGAAATTTTCTGCTATTATTTCTGCAAATATTCTTTTTATATCATTTGTGATATATCATTTGTATTGCCTCCTGATGTTTCATTGATTCCTATTACTCAGATATTATTTCTTTTTGCCTCATCTTGAAGATATTGGATTGATTTTTCCTGGATCCTTGATGGCTTTTAGAGATCCTTCCTTTCATGGTTGCTAGCTCTCATGCTGTCTTCAAGATCTGAAATTCTATCTTCCGCTTCATTGAAGTGGTTTTGCAAGCTTTCAGTGGAAGTTTTCATTTCCTGCAATCTCTTTGAGTCTGTTTCATGCTTTCTAATTCATTCCTAAATTGTTCATGTAATGTTTCTGTTTGTTTCCTATGTTTTTCTATTCTTTTATCTGTTTCTTTTCTATATGTGCTGAGCATTTCTACCATTATTATTTTAACTTCATTTTTTGCCTGAGAGATTATTTCTGCTTTAATCTTTTCTATGGCCTGATGGAGTTGTTTCTTTACTTCAGATGTGATTGTTTCAGAAATTGCAGGTATGTAGCTTCCTAGTTCTCCTATATCATTGTTTCCTGGACTTGTTCTGGGTGGGGCTGAGTTCTGTGGGTGTGTTTTGCTCCTCTGTGATGTCATTTTGCATGTCAGATGAAAAGTGTTGAGCTATACACTACCAGACAGCTCACAGAGGACTCTGGAAACCCTAGTTTACCTGGATATCAAACTTATCCCCAGGTGTTAGCTGACCGTGAATCACTGGGCCCAGGAACCCCAGCTGATTGCTGGGGTGCCATGCTTAGAGCCTACATGTGATGGTGGGGAAAGTTGTCTTGCCAGGCAGAGCACTGGTGTGGGCCTTACCGGTCAAAGGTCCACTGAGAAGCCTGCTCTACTGTTGCTGTGAAGCTGGGCTCCCTCTCTACTGGAAACTTCAGGAAAGTCTTGTGGGCACTGCCATTCTGATGGAGTTTATCCACCCTGCAAGAGTACTGCGAGAAAAGCTGCTCCCATAGTTTGGCCGAGCTGGTCTCGCTCTCTGCGGGAAAGTCTCATGGGAATGGTCACTCTAATGGCACCGAGGGGCCGGACTCTTTAACTGGAGAGTTTGACAGGGCAGAGCACGGTGTACCACTGGAAAAGCTTCTCCCATAGCTCCGCCGAGCTTGTCTCCTTCTCTGCGGGAAAATCTCGCGGGCGAGGTCTCTCAAAACTATTTAACTTTAAAACACATATTATCCTAAAAGACATAATGCCACTAATTCCCCTGAGAAGGCACCTCCTTTCTTTGCAGACACCTGTTCCCTCTTTCTTGCCACTTTCTGAAGCAGTTCTGGATGTGCTCTTTCTGAACTGTCTTTCACTGTGTTATTGTGGCTGCCTGGAAATCCTGAATGATTCAAAATGTTTACCTTTAATGATCATTTCGATGTTGAGCCAGAAATTGCATGGTGCTTGATCTGGTTAATAGGGTGGATGAAGACACATTGTAATGTTTTCATAAGCTTGGATTTTCATGCACGCTGTTCAGCAGCAGCATTCGCTGCATTTTTTTTTATCTCCTCATAAAGACATGAAAGAAGACTTCCAGAACTAATTCAGAAAGTGGCTAAGGGGATAAGTGTGTTCAACATGAGGGAGAACATTCTGAGGTGAAATTAATGGCAATGTGTCATTTATTGTAATCGTTTTTATATATCGCATTTATTCATTCTATATTTTAATCACATCACATAGAAGCAGAACCACAAGGATGAAGTGAAAATTGGTACTTAAGGCTCACAGGATTAGAAAGATTGAGGGCTTCACTCTAAATAACAAGAGACAGGAATCAAAATATTGTTTTATTGACAAAGATAAGATGATGGCCTATTTAAACATCTCCTCAAGATGGCTACTATTAAGTAGAGCTATATATAGGAATCAATGAATCAAGGAAACAGGAATCAAGAAAGTGAAGACTATATAAGTACTTTTTCAAAAATAACTTCAGAAGCAGGAATAATGTTGCATATCTGTAATCTCAGCACTGGGGAAGCTAGGGCAGAAGGATCATTGCAAGTTCAAGGCCAGCCTGAGCTATAAATTGAGCTCAAGTCCAACCTGAACTGCATAGTGAGACACTGTCTCAAAAACACAAAAAAATGAAAAAGAAAATTTAAGCATGTCTACTCATATACCAGTCCAACTAGAAGTCAATAAATCATAGACATATCAATTTTTTAAAGAAATTAAGTTATGGAAGAAAACTAGTCTCATGTAAGACTTATGTCACATTTTAGCAAGCTTTAAAATAGGCCTCAGTGGGATGATTAAGGTGTGTATGCCCTAAAGAGGACATATAACACAAATATTAATTTCTGTTGCAAAGTAATAAATGGGGAAATATTTGTTGGGGATTTTCACATGAAAGCTTGCTTAGTTTGCTTCTTAAGGAAAAGACTCTTTAAATGTCTATTCATCAAAACTATGTTCCAGTATCTTATTTGCTTAGTGAATTGTTTCTCCAAGTGCCCCATTAATTACTAAATGAAAAGAAATAAAACCAATAAATTTAATTGTGTATTTTTTTCTAGTTCTCCCTTTGAATCCTGTTGTTTTTAATATATTTGCAGTGACACCTTTCTTATCAGGTCATGTAAAGATTTAAGAGTAGTATATTTTTCTGATGAATGACCTCTTTATTGTTATAGCGTATTTCACTTTATTTTCTATAATAATTCTTGTTATAAAGAATATCAGATATGTTTTCTTAGTGTTGCGAGCATACGTACCTTTTTTTCTATCTTTTTGTCATCAGCTTATCATGTACACAGCACAGATTTTAGTCATGACTATTTCTCTCTTAAAAACTTCAGTCTAGGGCTGGGGATATAGCTCAGTGGAATAAGCGCCTGCCTAGCAAGCGCAGGGTCCTGAGTTCGATCCCCAGTACCGCCAAAAAACAAAAAACAGAAAACAAAGAAAAAAAAAAAAAAGAAAAAAACTTCAGTCTAAAGTTCTCTGTCTCTTAACTGGAAGTTTTGGACCATTAATACTTAAGTCACACAGCTTTGAGTTTGTTTTTCCCAAAATGCTGTGTGATTTATCAGTTAACTCCTTTGCCTTCCTTCCTTCCTTGTTTGCTTTTTTCCTACACTACCTTTTTCTTTTGCAAATGAAAGACTAGACTTATTTGTGGTTCAAAAAATTTTAGTAATATTTAAGATTTAACATCTCTTTTCACTTTGTATGAACATTTTCTCATTAAACATATTTCCTCTCGGTTACCTCTAATATATTGATTTATCTGTACTGCATACATATTGATGGCATGCAGCAGAAGGATGAGACCAGAGGCACACTATTAGGCATCTTCCTCTACAGACATAAAGACAGGAATTAGCTCTATATATTATCAAAATGAGTGACTCATTTTACCGTAGTGATATCAAGAAATATACTGATAAATTTCTTATTTAACTGAGTACTGCTTTACAACTACTGAATTTTCTTGACCATCTAGTTTAGTACTTCTATTAACAAAGGAAATTCAGTTAGAGGGGGATAATTTAGAACTCAGAAATTTTTTTCTTTATTTATTCACACATTCACTAGGAGTATTTCTGTTTTTTTCCTTATGACCTCAATGATCACCCAAATGTTGATCACCCATGTGTGTAAGTTGGTCTCAGATCATGCTCCTGAGCACCACCCACATTTCCAAAGTGCTCCAAGACCTTCCTTCTTAGATCACCATGGGTACTACAAACTATGTACTCAAATAAAAACTTGTGATCTTTTCTTTAAATTTGCTCCTCAAATACCTTACTGCAATTAATGTCTTTATCATTAACCTCATTTTCCTTAAATAACAATGCTACATAGTGCCTATCTTTCCTTATCTATATCTTTCATTCTTATCTATGCTCATTTGATTCTCCTTTGTGTACTAAAAATTTACGCAGATTTTAACACACACAGGCATTTATTTTTCACCTGCATCAATTCAGTTGGCTCTTACCATGCATGGCTGATGGTAGACTCTCCTCCCCAACACTCAGCATCCTCCTCTCCTTTACCAACATCCAGCACCAGCGTCTCCTGCAACTGAATCACAATTTCTCAGGCCGTACCACACCAGGCTCCCGGCATTTGTGTCCTGGAGATACAGTGCAGAAATCACTGGTGATTTTAATGCACGCTCAATTGTGGTAACCACTGCCATGCAGTAAAGCTGATATCCAGCGTGTCTTCCTATCTATACACATTACCTTTTATACCTGTTTCTTCTCTCATTGAAGCTTTGACGTAAGCAAGAGTTAAAGTATTATGCAGAATATCTGGAAGGTCTCCCTTATTTTTATCTTAATTTTTTAGATTTTTAAGAGTAATCAGTGTCCTCTTTTGCCACATCATCATCATTATTTTTATTTCTAAAATTTTTAAATAAGCAGTCACAATACGTCAACATCCAATGCCTTCACACCACATTGAGAACAAATGGCTTATACCAGCAATCAGCTAACTGTCGCCTCGGCACTTTTCCAGGCAGTGAGGGTACAGAAGGTGCACAAAGAGCATGACCCTGCAGTCAAGGGACACATGTGAGAAGACATAGCTAACAATAAACAATCGTTCAAACAAATAATTAATATGATTCAAAAAGTGACTTATAGCCTGGGGAAATAATTTAGTAGTAGAGCTCTTGTATAGTGAATTTGAGACTCTAAAGTTCAATCTCCTGAAACACACACACACACAAGTACACACACAAACACAAGTGATGCATGCTGTCAGGAAAATTATGCAGGTAGAATGATTGAAAACCATTGCTAGGGGCGGGATTGTTGTCAAGGAATGTATGAAAGGTCTTTCTGGGGAGGTGGTTTTGAACTGAGAACTGAGTGATGGAAAGGAATGAGATGTACAAAGTACACGGAGAGAGAAGGACCTTATCTTGTGCTCCTCTGTGGTTGGAGCAAAGTACATGGTGTGGCGAAACAAGGCCCTGAATAAATGCTTGCAAAACATCTATTCAAAGATAAAATGTATTCTTTCTTTTCCATGGTGTTTTATGGAAGGAAGTGATATTGATTAAAGGTTGCTTACTATTCCTTTGTGTGTTATTGATTTATGTTGACTGCAGCATAAGCATAAATGACTTTTACGTCAATGGTGAGAAAACTAGGAACTTATGATTAAATAAAAATTAAAGATTTATATCCTGCTTAGATGCAGACTTGAAATACCGTTCCTCAGTTATCTCCGCCTCTATCAGCTGTGTAAAGTAAACGCAATCTCATGATACCTCAGAACAGGTGTAAACCCAAATGTAAAGATGATGCTCTGAATATGAATAGAAATCATGTAATGATTATACACAATTCGGAATCTGTATTTTTACCAGAAAATTTTTGAATGTAGATGGCTAGGGAAGAACATGGAAAATTGTTAAAAGGAGAAAGATGTTATGCTATGCATAGCAAAAAGCAAATGCTGAATATTGTTACAAAGATTTTTGTTTTTCCATTTTCACATTTGTTAAGGGATGGCAGCTTGAAATTCTAACAACACAGTAAGTTATGATCTCACTATGTTTGATAATTTATAGGCAATCTTATTATGCGCTTATTCGGATCACCATTATTAGTTCCATTTTAAGAGTGAGTCAAGAAATTGAAGACTATAAATTGTAGGAATCAGTAGTGGATGAGTCGGATGATTGTCTGTTTCTGCCATGGCTCTAACACTTGAGCTCTGATATTGTCCTGTTATTTTTCTTTCCTATAATTTACACTAAAATGTATGTTTTTTGTGCATCTCTGTGTAGTCTTTAGAACTGCAATTAACAAAAGATAATTGCATGGGAGGCAGCTATCTAGAAACTAATTTAAACTGTCTTTCTATGTAACCTATATTTTATTATTTACTGTTTTCTAGAGAATTGACAGTAGCCCAAGAAGATTTCACAGATGGGCGTAGTGTGGTGGACAAAGGCCTGCCTTGGATTTATGAGAGAATCTGTACTCATTACCTGGCCCCACTACTTGGCAAGTACCGTGCTTTCATGTGGGCAAGATACAACCCCTGCAATTGTGTTTCCTCATCTGCAGAATGACTCCACGTACCTTACAAGGATTTTGCAACAGTTAAATGAAGTGACATATTAAAAGCACTCTGAGCAATAAAAACCACACAAGTGTAGTCTAGAGCTGTTGCACTAAATCCTCTTAAGTCAGGGAAGGAAGACTCTAACCAAGAGTTACAGAGAATAAAGAACATTAGTTTTAAAAATCCTAAAGAAAGAATTTTCAATGCATCATCTCTGGAGGTAAAATGTACAGAGGCTAAATATGAGGATATTTCTTTAGTAAATTTCTTTTTAGAATAATAGGAGTGTGTGAGAGCTATATTACTGCAGAAACTTCAGTCTCCTAGATATCAAATTATTTAAAGGAAATATTTCTGTCTCTTTATGCATATGTTTGTATAAATTAGAATCATATAACTTCATGCTTAGGCCTATGAATATTTTATTTTGTTTATGTATAACAGTTTAATAATGAAAACTTTAAGGTCGAAAGATTCAATATTACTTAATTCTGGAAGATAAAGAATTAAGCTGAAGTCTAAAAATTTCTGCAGGTGATTTCAATTAAGGTCTGAAATATTTGTTAACATGAGCAAAAGACTGCTTAAAATAGTGGTTTGAATACAGTGTGGTTTATTAGAGAGATGGGCACAGACCACAATGTGGAGAAATTCAGCAGAAAGGGAAGGTAAGGCAATAACGTGCTCCACGGATTTTGTAATTAACAACGAGAGTTCAGTCCCCTCAAAGACTGTTCAAGAAACCATGCAGAATCCACCCCAAAATACCCACCCAAGGAAAGGAAATCTGAGCTAATACGCAATGCCTCCCGCATCCCACTGACTGGGAATTGCTCTCCGTGCAGGCTAAGAGCCATTCAGTGCTCCCACCGCAGTAACGAAAGCAGGGAAGCAGAGTAGTATCACAACATATATTTGCAAAGAAAGGCAGCAGTCACCAAAAACAGAGCCACCAGTGCGACGCGGTGTAGGCACGAAAACCTCTCATATCTCACTGGTTGTCACAGTTAAGTAAGTCATTGTATGGATAATTAGAATTCTGGTGTTTGGCTTTTCACCAAAACCATAAAGAGCAACTGGCGTTTTTACTAGGTAAGATATTTTCTTTTTGTCTAGCCAGTAGGCATTTTACCCTGGCTCTCTGATACTAACTCTGCCCATTTTAAATGTCTTCTCTTCTGAATTCTATGGTCAAATATTCCTTTCTATGTTCACTTTATTGATTTTTAAATTTTGGATAAAAACAAGGCCCAATATATGGAAAGGCTCTCATCCCCACCAATTCCATATTTACTTTTCAGCCCAGTCTTCTTTATGGCACGTATGTATATGTGCGAGTATGAACACTTCCCACTAACATTTCATAAAATTTATTTTCTATATTTTCTTATTTAAGTGGCAACCTGCTTGAAAAGTAAGACCAAGTGTGTCATTCAGACCTAGATCAATCTTATACATAGGAACATGTTTAATAAATATTAAGTGTTTCAAATATGGTTGTACAGTGAATGTCTTTCAGTTACCCTCACCACTGAGTTTTATTAGTGTTTAAAAATCATGGTCTTATTGCTTCAAATTCATAGTTTCCGTTAGCATTGAAGAGAATTTCTGGCCTAGATTCCCAGGATATTAGTGGAAGTTTAGATCGTTTACTGAGTTTACTACATAAATGATTTTGCTATTTAAATAAACTACTGACCTGCTCTTTGCCTAGTGTGAGATAGAAGACCGTCACTATCACAAAGTGGTCAGATAGCTTCCATGGTACCTAACTGCCAGAAAAACTATTTACTACTACTTGAACAATAAATATATGTTCATTGTTGTACATATTTTTAAATTTTATTTTTAAGACAAAAAATCCCAGAATAACACAGAAACAATACCGAAAATATCAAGTTATAGAGAAGATAGTAGGGAATTGGCACTGGATGCTGTATTGTGATGTTATCTTTGTATTTGCTATAATAAAATCAATAAAGGATATACTGAATTACAGAGGAGACAGCAGGAAACCATCACTGGATGCTGCATTACATAGTGTCGTCTTTGCATTTGTTAACACAAAAACAATAAAGGAAACACCAAATTACAGAGAAAATAGTAGGGGGTTACCCCTGGATGTTGCATTACATAATGTCATCCCAGCTCCTACTACTCAATTATATAGATAATGGTTTGTTCCATTACTCAGTTTTCTCCACTTCACCTCCGTTGTTCTACCACCCTGTCAGTGCTCTTCCCACTGGTAATAACTGCACTTTTGGTTTATTTACTCCCTCATGCTCTTACTTTGCGAAGAGACTTGGCTGCTTCTAAATGTGCTGTATCAAACGTGGGTGTACACAAATTACTATGGTAGGAGGTGGAGAAGCACCCTTTGGCAAGCCCTCACAGCCCTCAGGTGTACAGTCAGGTAGGAGGGGTTACACAGAAAACTTCCAGGCTCTGTCAGTGCGTCCACATCTACAGGCTCAGGGGAGTCTTCAGGGCCATCCTGGTGGCTGGGCAGCGCGCCTAGTGCCCCAGAGGGGGGCAGAGTGCCTGGCATGCCCTGGGGACTGGGCGGAGCTCTGGAGGTGGGACAGAGTGCCTGGCACACCCCGGGGGCCGGGAAGAGCTCTGGGGGCAGGCAGAACACCTGGCATGCCACAGGGGCTGGGCAGAGTAAAATTTATTTAGTCATTTGTTTCTTTCTAATGAATTTACCATTACATTTCTAAAGTTCTGAAATGGCCAAGAGACCATAGAAAGATACCACTTTAGGCTCCGGCTTGAAACCACCAGCTTCAGAAAACTGCTGGCCTTGATTCAGGGCCATTGTTGTGAATTTTTAATGCTTAAATTTAACTTATTGGACACAAATCCCTCTTAATCTCCTACCTTGCTGATAGAGCCATTTCATTTAATTTCCTTTTTTTTAATGAGAGAAAACAGTTTACTTGAAGATGAGGAAGGAGGAAAAGAGATGACAGAAAGTGACTCTGGCCAATGGGGGAGAATTGAAAAGTGAATTGCCCCTTAGTTGACATTTCTGTTTCCTCTTTGTCTCGATTTTTAAATTTTGGGTAACACCAGGGCTGAATCTTTAGAAGAATCTCTTGCATCATTCTACATTCACTCTCTAGTCCATTCTTCTCTACTGAGTTTGCGGTGAATATACAGAATACGTCCTCAATATCTCCACTTTGATAGCATAGTAGATTATTTTTCAAAAAATCAAACTGAAAAGGTATTTTTTTTTGTGCTTTATTTTTTTTTTATTTTAGAAACATAAAAGTACAAAGACATATTGACAAACAGACACCCATTATCATAGAAAATAGTACAATCACAACTAATCTATAGACAAGGTGATATGGTCTCAACAGTAGTTGTTGCTTTATCCATTGATATCTTCGAATTGTAGATGTATGGACCCATATACAGACATGCAAATTTAGTCAGAC
>PVLD010021897.1:0-30455 GCA_004027595.1 Dinomys branickii
AAATCAAACAATAACACATGCTGGCATGGCCGTGGTGAAAAAGGAACCCTCCTGCGTTGTTGATGGGAATGTAAACTGATAAAACCATTACGGAAATCAGCATGGAGATTTCTCAAAATGCTAAAATGAGAAATTCCACATGACCCAGCAATCGCCCTGCTAATCATCTCTCCCAAAGAGCTTCAGTCAGCATACTACAATGATACATGCATACACTGCTGCTCACGGCAGCACAGTTCACAATAGCTAAATCCTGGAAGCAGTCTGTACACCCATTACTGATGACTGGTTAAAGAAAATGCGGTATCTACATATAATAGAATCCTACTTGGCTATAATGAATGACAAATTTGACACATTCATAGGAAAATGGACGCACTTGAAAAACATAATGTGGAGGGAAATAAACCTGATATACAAAATTAAAGACCGTATGATGTCTTTCTCATTTAAGTGAGGCAAAGTTCAAAGGAAGAGTGATAAAGGATGAAGAGGGACAAAGGATAGATCTCTTCACGTGTGGGCGTGGGCCAAGGGAGGAAGGTGAGGGGAGTGGAGGAAAGGAAGGGAAGAAGTGGAATAGAGGTATGCCATGTTCAGGAATCCAGTAATCGCAATTAATAGAAACATTATATAACATAATATGAGCTCAGTTGCATCTATTTACCTATAAAAGCCTCAAGTTTATCATTTTTATGGCTGAGTAATACTCCATTGTATAAAAGTACCACATCTTTTTTATCCATTCCTCAGTGGATGGGCATTTGGGTTGTTTCCAAGATTTAGCTATGACAAACTGTGCTGCTATATGAATGGGTGCACATATATCACTGGGATATGATGTTTTTAATTCTTCTGGAAAAACACCCAGAAGGGGAATAGCTGAGTTAGGTGGGACCTCTAATGCGAGTTTTGTGAGGAATGTCCACACTGATTTCCACAGTGGTTTCATTAGTCTATGCTCCCACCAGCAGTGAAGTATGGTTCCTTCCCCCCACAGCTCCTCCAGCATTTGCTGCTGGCTGATCTCGATGATAGGCGTTCTTTCTAGGGTGAGACGGAATCTCAGTGTTAATTTTCATTTCTTGAATGACCAATGGTGTTGAACACTTTTCCCATATTTGTCATTTGTATTTCTTCATGTGAGAAGTGTGTATTCTTCTCAAATGCCCATTTTTGGATTGGGTCTTTGAATTTGGGGGGCCTGATGTTTTTAATTCTCTCTATATATGTTCTAGACAGAAGTCCTTTGTCTGAGGAACAGTTGGCTAAAATTTTTTCCCAATTTGTGGGTTTTCTTTTTATTTTGTTGTTGATTTCTTTTGATGTGCAAAACTTTTCAACAGTATGAGATCCCAGTTGTTCATTCTTTGAAGTATTTCCCATACAGTTTGGTTTTTGTTCATGAACTCGCTGCCTACCCTGATGTCCTCAACATTTTGACCTACTTTCTCTCCCAGATTTAGCATTTGTTTTAATATTTAGATCTCTGATCTATTTTGACTTTAGTGCATGGTGATAGACTTGGGTCTAGTTTTAGTCTTCAGCATGTAGAAAACCAATTTTTATAGCATCATTTATTAAAGAAGCTATCTTTCTTCCAGCGAACATTTGACCCCTTTGTCAAAGATAAGGTGGCTGAGTGTGTTTGTAGTTTTGTCTGCATCTTCTAATCTGTTCCACTGATCCTCAGGTCTGTTTTTTTTTTTTTTTGCCAGTACCATGCTGATTTTATCACAGGAGCTTTGTAGCATAATTTGAAGTCAGGGATTGTGATGCTCTCTACCTTTCCTTTGTTGTCCAGGATTGCTTTTGCTATTCTAGGCCTCTTCTAGTTCCCGATAAATTTTAGGAATGTTTTCTCTAGATCTGTGAGATATACTAATGGTATTTTAATTGGGATTGCATTGAATCTGTACAAGAATTTTGGGAGTATGGCTATTTTCACAATGTTGGTTCTTCCTATCCATGAACAAGGAATATCTTTCCATTTTCTGAAATCCTCTTTGATCTCTTTTTTCAGAATACTGGAATTTTCACTCTATAGGTCTTTTAGGTAAATGCTTGCGACTAAAGATCACACTCATAAGTGAAATAAATCAGACCCACATGTGTAAACATCGTATTCTCTCCCTAGTGTAAGAACCTGAAAGAGTAAATAAAACCCAAAAGGTACAATAGATAATGTGAAAGGGAAAGAAACTGCTCAAAGGAAGGAACAACTGGGATGAGGGAAAGAAGAAAAAGGAAGAAAAAGGAAAAAAATATATATATAGAAGGATAGCTGGAATTGTACTGCTGATGTCTATTGGTTTATTGAAAGGAACAGTTAATGCTTAAATTTTTTTGACCAGTTTTACATGCTTCTATCTGGTAACCTGAACAACTACTTTGAAGACAACAATATGCAATATAACAACCATTGCTGAAATCCTACCATCTCGTTTAGTGAATCTCTGTATGGTTTCTAATTTTTTATATTATTTTTATTCTCTTTAATGGTTAGATCATTACATTATTACACCTGACAATCTGAGCAACTTCCTTGAAGATAACAGTATGTAACGTAACAGCTCCTGTTACTGCCCGTCATTTTGTTTTGCAAGCCTGTATCATGTTCATTGTTTCTGTGGTGTTTTGTTTTTGTCTGTGTTGTTGTTGTTTTGTTACTGCTATTTTATTCTCTTTAAAACAAAAACGATGTGAGCTAAGATTAGTAAGAGCAATAATAATGAAAAGTGGGAGAGGGGCTGGGGATATAGCTCAGTGGAATAAGTGCCTGCCTAGCAAGCGCAGGGTCCTGAGTTCAATCCCCAGTACCGCAAAAAAAAAAAAAAAAAAAAAGAAAAGTGGGAGAGGAAAACTAGAAGAGGAGGGAGGAGGGGGAGGGAGGGTATTAAAAAACAAGTTCTATTATGTACGTAGACTACTCCCCTGACAACTGCAAACTGTACGAACTGCAAACATGTCCAAATACAATTTTTTAAAAATGTTTTTGTCTTTTTGAGGAAGAGTCTCACTATGCAGTTCAGGCTGGTCTTTGAGACGGTCTGTGAACAATAGAACTGGAATTTGAAGCAGCGCTTTTTAACAGTTGAGCTCAATGACCCTCTCTTATGCCTCTGCTTCAAGGCTGAGAAGTGAGAGCCCCCAGCCTGTAAAATGCAGGGTTTATAAAGGCTGAAAGCACAAAATTACAGGCGCACAGCAAGTTCGTCGTGCTCAGGTGGGCATCCTGCTTGGCAGGAACAGACAGTTTTTCTTTGGGGTTTTTCCGAGAAGGGACAAGGAACAATGTATACAGCAGTTTTGTTTACCGAATATGGGCATGGGCTGTTTGAGGTGAACTGGGGGTCAAACATGGAGGTAGTTCATGGTCCAAGAAGTCAGGTTCTTGGACCATTACAGTCTTGAACTCACTTTGTAGCTCAGGCTGGCCTAGAACTTGGACCGATCCTCCTGCCTCAGCCTCTTAAGTGCTGGGATTACAGGCATGCACCACTATGCCCGGCTCAAAATTTGAATTTTTTTTTTTTTGTCTTTGAGAGATTGGGTCTCACTATGCAGTTCAGGCTGGTCTTGAGCTCACTTTGCAGCCCAGACTGGCCTCGAACTCACAACAATCCTCCCACCTCAGCCTCCCGAGTGCTGGGATTACAGGCATGAGCCACCTTGCCTGGCTAAAATAAAAATTTTTTAAATAATCCTAATAAATAAATTCTTAAAAAAAAAAAAAGGAGACAGGGAGGATGGCAGTGATGAGAAGGGAATGAGGGCTGAGAACGAGGAGGCGCTGCCTGAGAGGAGTGTGGGGTCTGCTAGAAGACGCCCGCAGTGTGCAAGCAGACCCAGAGGGAGGAGGAGGGAGCATCACAGATCACTGCAGCCTGGAGCCTGGAGCCCTGCTCCGTGCTTACTGCTGTCTGGGCGCTGCTGGGGAACTACCAGAGGCTGGAGGCCGGTGCCACCGCTCCCACACGACCTGCGCTCCTGCTCCGCTCACGGCCCCGGTTCACACCCGGTCCCGGGAGACTGGTCTGCCCTTTACCTTCACCTCCCTACACCCCCTGACCTGCATCAGGGCCGCGCCCTCGGGTCCCTGGGACAGGACGAGGGTATTATGACCCGCAGCGCTTGCCGCCGTCTCCCAGGGCTTCCGTTCTGGCTCAGGAGGGCTGTCTCTACCCGAGACCGCTGTGGCTTGTACGTAGATGGACCCCAAAGCCTCCCGCACTCGAGCGGGGCTTCTCAGAGGCGGCTGGATCTAAGGTGTACAGATACACATTAAAGATCAATAACTCAGGCCACCGGCCGGTTTCCGGTAGTTCTGGGTGTGGCCGACAGGAAGCTCCGCCCCGGGTGGGGGTGGCGCCAACCAATAGGCTTGTAGCCTGCGCGGAATACACGGGAAACCGAGGCTCGGAGCTGCTGCTTCGGGCCTTTTGCCTGCCCTGCCACAGGCTGGTTGTTTCTTTCTCTGCCGTGGCGCTCTTGGAGCCAGCTAAGGGCTGAAACCTCTACAAACTATGAGCTAAAGTAAATCTTTCTTCTTCTCACCTGTGGGCGTTGGGCTTTTTTTTTTTTTTTTTTTTTGCGGTACTGGGGATCGAACTCAGGACCCTGCGCTTGCTAGGCAAGTGCTTATTCCACTGAGCTACATCCCCAGCCCGGTGTTGGGCCTTATCACCCCGCAGTGAGGGAGGTGACTCACATGGACGCCCTCCTCGCCCTCCCCAGGTTTTCTGGACATCGCGGGCGGGACTGAGTAAGAATGGATAAGACGAAGCATGAGCACACGTGGGCCAGTCCCGCTGCTATCTTCCCAGCTGCCCGTACCCAGGGAGAGTGTGGGGCCGGGTTCCTTTCCATAAACCCTCGACACTGACAACACTCGCTCTTCCGTGGACCCTGGGGTATCTGGGAACGGTGGTTTACCACCGAAAGATTTTGGGACTCCCACACTGTTTGAGCCATGGACCAGAGAGCTGAAGGGCTGGCGTTACTGATGCACGCGGGAGTTCTCAGCATCTTCCTCCTTTAGGTCTCTGGGGCCGCAGATAGCGGACCCTGAGGAATCCCCTAGGCCCCCAGCCCCTTTCCCACCATGCTCAAGGCCAGCCTACAGATGCACGTATCAGCCAGGCTCAAAGGAACAGACAAAGGAAATGTTTTCAATAAAATTACAAAAGAAAAATTAAAGGCCCATCGCCCTTTGTGTGCTTCTGTTCTGTTTCCTTTCCCCCCAGGTTGCTCCCACTTCTGAGATGCGCTGGGAAGTTCCCCTTCTGTGTGGGGCTTGATGATCCTTTCTGTAGCGTGTTTTTAGAGTTCCTTTTGGTGTCACTTCTCATCTCTATGCCCCTATTTGGTCCCTGGTTGTTGTCACCAAATCGGGTTTTTAACCCACTGAGAGGACAGGGAAGTGAGTGTCCTCCCAAGATCTTCCTAGTGGTTTCTCGCCTCTCTGTCTCTACCCCTGCCCCTCTCCGTTGGGCTCTGATGAAAAATCACAAACTGTAGCTTTGAAAGCTTAGCCTTGAGATCACAGATTAAGTCAGTTGTAGGAGAATGAAACTTGTTGATCAGGAGAAGAAGAAAATCCATCTCCCAGGGAGCTGGCTCCCCAGGGTCCACCCCATCACACTCAGCCATCCGGGCACTCAGCAGCAGCTACAGGCAAGGTCCACACAGCATGCTGCCGCTTCTGCTAAATCTGACGTCGGTGTCATCCATAAGATGCCTTTTTTACCAATATAAGATAGAAGAGTTTGAGGTAAGGGAGGCTTCCTCCCAGATTTCAAAGGAAAGCCGGGTGGCTAGTCCGGGAACCCCAGAAAGGACAGTGTATAAAGCTATGGGGAGTACGCTGACAGGGCAGCGGAGACCCCAGAAATTTGGAGATGCCAGAAGCATGAAATGTCTGCAGAGAAAAGCTGCGGCCTGTCAGCAGAGGGGAGAGGATGGACCTCATGTTTTACCACTGTGTGCCCCCGATGCCAGACACGGAGCTACAGGACTTCACATTTACCCTGCTGGGTTTTAGTTCTTTTCTATCTCCCCGGTCCTCCCTTTGGGGTGGAAATGTTTACGCTATGCCATTGTACCTCGAGATTATATAACTTGTTTTGATTTTTATAAAAAAGCTAAGAGTCTGCCTTGTATCTCAAAAGAGACTTACACATTTAAAAATGTTAGAACTGGTTGACTGTGGGGAAGGAGTATGTGCGATGGCTGCACTATGTTAAGTGGAATTTTGAACCTGATAATTACTTTATTTGGAGATTTAAGTAGGTTTAAGGAGATATGTTTGGGCATGAATTGAGAAAGGGTGGACCGTGACTATTAATCCTGATATAGCAACTTCAGTGGAATAAGAAATGCCTGGTAGATCAGCAAAGCAATCGGGGTGTGTCTGGACGGGTCGCTACAGTATGACCTTGGGTGCCATGTATGGTTACCACATATGCTCCCCACAGCACGTTCCTCTCTGCTCGGCCTCCCAGCGGCTACAAATTAAGCAGCTTTGTTCTGCCAAGCCCTTCCGCCTCGATGTTTCTGCCTTGAAGCCTGATGTGCACTGAGCATACAGAACCTGAGATAAAGTAACCCTTTGCTCCTGTAAGTTGTAGGTATCGGATAACGTGTCTCAGCCACAAGAAAGCTGACAAGACACACAGTGCCTCCCAGAGAGTGCCGGCAGGACTTACCGTGGACAAATCCACGACAGCCACACACTCCAGGGCAGCTCCGGAATCTCCGAGGTAGCAGCAATCTCCGCCTCTTGTTACACAGGGTTAGTAGCATCCTTGTTGATATGAATCATCAAATAATAAGTATGAATTACTTAATCATCATTCATCAGACATCATATATTAGTTCCCTCTCTCTAAAGTCAGAGGCAGGGAAAACAGTATTCTGTGGAACATGGTACATATATCATGCCACTGCCCCTATTTAGTACTGAAAGACCCACATTCAGATAACGTTACTAGGGGCTGGGATGCGACCCAGTGGTAGAGCATTTGCCTAGCACATATGGGGCCCAGTGCGTGATCCCCAGTACTGCCAAAACTCCAAAACAAAAACATAGTATTAATAATTGGTCAATATCCTCTATTGCAGAAGGGGTAACCCAGGACTTAAAGGGAGATAAGGTGTTTGCAAAATAGCCTCAGAATATATGTTAGGTAGTGTGGTGCCTCTACAGAGTCCTGGCTGAATGCTCAACTCAAAAAAGATCTGCTGGCTGGGGATATAGCTGAGTGGAATAAGTGACTGCCTGGCAAGCACAAGGTCCTGAGTTCAACTCCTGGTACCACAAAAAAAAAAAAGCTCTGCCCTACCCACTCCCCCAACACTGGCAGAGGGTCTGTGTAAAATCAGACTATTCCCAACAGCTGCCCATTTTACCGGTCTTTTTAGAAAACACCTATATGTGCCAGGCATGATCACGCACGCCTGTAATCCCAGCACTCAGGGAGGCTGAGATAGGAGGATCACCATGAGTTCAAGGCCAGCCTGGGCTACATAATGAGTTCAAAGGCAGCCTGAATCACACAGTGAGACCCTGCCTCAAAAATTTTTTAATTTAAAAAAAGAAACCATTTACTCATGGTATTTATCTCAGTTGTATCTTTTCACCAGTTTGCTTTTACTTTTATTCATTTGCTAATCAAACTATTTTCATAGGTTTTGTTGTTTTGTTCTTTGTTTGTTTTGCTGTTGTTCTTGGTACCAGGAATCAAACTCAGCTCCTTGTGCTTCCCAGGGAGGAGCTGTGCCATTGAGCTGTACACCTGGCCCTCATGTTTTTTTTTTTTAATACCTTTTGAATTTAATATAGATATTTTTTGTTAAAAGTGGCAGTGGTTAGGTAACCTATAGAGTGATATTCAAACTGTAAGTTCCCCAGTTCACTATCCATGAACCAAATTCACACACAAAAACCCTGTACAGACCTCATTCCATAGATCAGAGTGAAATCCTGATGTCACACGGGGTTACAGAAACCACATCTGTTCTCCCTGTGTAGATCACACTACCTGACAGTCTCAGCTAGAGGGAAGCCCAGAAACGTGTTTGGTTTGGTGGCACCTTCACATTTTCAAAAACTGAAATATAATGTGCAATCAAATGTACACACCTTAATGTGCACTGGAGGAGTTTTGACAATTACACAAAGTCCTGTAATGAGCTGCCTAAACAAGGAAAAGAACTAATCCATCTCCCCAAAAAGCCCATTATCCCTTCCAGTCCATTCCCTCATTATCAGACTCAAGTACTCTGTGATTTCTTTCAGCTATTGATAGTTACAGATGAATATGGGACAAGTTGCTCATGTTCCTCAAATGTATATTGCTTTCTCTCTAAAGAAGTCATAGGTTGTTTTACTTGTTTGTTTGTTTGGTACTGGGACTCAAATTCAGGACCTTGGACTTGCCAGGCCAGTGCTGTGCCACTGAGCTATGTCCCCAGCCATGAACAGTTGTTCATAACACAATTTAAACTTGACTTTTAAGAAACTGTGTTAAATTATAAATACAGGGTGGATTGAACACTGTCGTCTCTCGCGCACCTACCCACCGCCCAGGTCTTGACTACACGCGGGAGGCAGCCATCCCATGGCCTCTGGGTGTGGATGCTCACTGCTTCTGATCCTGTATTATGGATTGTGCCCAGCTGTCCCCTGAAAGCCTCATGTGGTCCTGGGGGGGGGGGGGTTCAGAGGTGGCTGGATCTAGGGTATGTGACGCTGGGATAAAGGGTGTGTGATTACTAAATTAGTCCCGATTGGCTTGGCACAGTTCTGGGACTAGGTAACGGGAAGGCCCGCCCTCCCCACCTAAAGGGAGGCTAGCCCGGGAGGACAAAGGCGAGAGGAAGGCTGTGCCTCCTTCTGCCACCTCTGCCTGCCCTGATGTTTTCTCCTCTGCAGTGCCACTCTGCCCCACTTGTATCGGAGCCAGCCAAGTACGGACTGACACCTCTGCAGACTGCGAGCTAAACAAACCTTTCTTCTTTTAACTTTGGGTGTTAGGTATTTTGCTTCAGCAATGAGAACAGTAACTAAGACAGACAGCTGTTTCCCCTGCTCATCGCTGAATAGCCAGGACTTGTCTGCACCCCAGAAGGCCGCTTCCTGCTGACCCAGGAATTGCTGCTAAGCTTTGGCCCAGGTACCCAAGTGAATGTCACCATCTGATGGGCTACAGGGACACCCTTCCAACAAGGGATAAACCTAGGCTTGGGGAAAGGGTCCCCTACACGCTTACCTTTCTTAGATATTGTCCATTGTAAGATAAAAGCTGTAATTCTTTGTTATACCACATTTCCCCAGTTTGTATCAAGGTGTTACTTGTGTTCTGATTGGACCCAAACTTTAAAGTATTGCAACAGTGATCTCAGATGTTATGCTTATAAAGATGACAACCTGGGCTTGTTCTGGTCAACTCTTTAAGCTTACGCAAAGAGCTGATCTTACTGCTGAGACATTTAGCGACATCATTTTAATTATATTGTAGGTACCCCCTATGGTTGACTGGAAATACCCACTAAAACACTGGTCTGGGGACTCTCGGTTGAGTGCTGCCCTTAACTATTAACAGTAATGGCTATAAGGATTGTGGTGAGGGATGGATTTTCTTTTCTTTTAGTGCTGGGTATTGAACTAGGGCCTTCACAGTGAGCTAGATGCTCAACCTTTTATTTTTAATTTTGAGACAGGGTCTTATTAAATCACTAAGTTGCCCAAGCTGGGCTTGAACTTGTGACCCTCCTGCCTCAGGCATCTGCCAACAGACCTTGCTTTTTTTGTTTTTTCTTTTAGACTAGGTTGCTGTAAATGCCCAGGCAGGTCTTAAACTTGTGGTCCTCCTCGCCACAGCCTCCCAAAAGGCTGGGATTATAGGCAAGGGCTACCACACTCAGCTAGAGGGGTGGATTTTAAAATTTGTTTTATTTTTTATTTTGAGACAAGGATTTTGCTAAACCACTAATCTCCCAGGCTAGGCTTTTATCTTACAATGGTTAGCCTTATGCTCCAGTATCCCAGAGTGATGGGATTACAGGCATTTGCCACCAAACCCTGCAAGTGATAAATTCTTTTGAGTATACTTGGCATTGAAAATGTGAAGCTCAGATCTTCCCATTTGTAAGAAAATTCAACTTCTGAGAAACAAAAATACTGATAGTCCTTTACGACATGCATTTGTCTCAGTGCAACTGATATTGTTCAAAGTCAAGCATGCTCAGGGGTGGGTACACAATGCATGCCTAACGATGTCTTAACCTCAGCACTTTGGAAGCCAAGCCAGGCCTACAAGTTTCAGCCCAGCCTGGGCAATTTGGCAACTTACTAAACTCCTTTCTAAAAAAAAAAAAAAAAAAAAAAAACCAAAAAACTAATAATAGGGGTAGGAACTTGGCTCAGTGCAAAAGTCCTGGATGCAATCCCTGGTACACCCACCCCCACACACACACAAAGATCAAACATGTTGACAGACTGAACTGCAGTCACAGGGCTGGGGGTGTGCTCACTGTAGAGCACTTGCCTAGAGTATGTGTGTGAAGCTGTGGGTCTGATCTCTAACACTGTAAAAACAAAACAATAAAATCATGCCCTCATCTAGGTAAAACTTAGGGCATTAATGAGCCTGTTGCAGATGGGGAGCTAATAGCCCTTTAAGGGTTACTCCAAAGCAGAAATCACCAAAAGGCGCAGGAATTTGAAGGATTCAGTGGAGCTAAGGTGTGACTTGGTAGTACAAGCCTTGCTAAGCACATGCAAGGCACTGGGTCTAAGCCCCAGTACAGGAAGGAGGGTGATTTACTATTCTCTTAGGCCTCACAGAGCGAGGAATGTATGCCGTGCTAGGTTCCTGCTGGAGCAGCAATAAAGGAACAGCCTGTACCACAGAGACAGCGAACCAAGAAAGGGCCTACTGAGGCCTTTACTGGGAGCTAGGGTGGAGAACCTGCAAAAGCCAGAGGGATTTCACTGGTGCACTTGACTGCCACCTGGTCACACACATAGCAGAGAACAAACAGGAGCATGGGGCAGGGGCCAATGTTATCACAGCGGTGCGCCTGGCTGTACAGGCAGGGTGCTGCCAGGCTACTTCAGATGTTGAAACAGGAAGGAAATAATGACTTTGCTCTGCCACTGAGGTACACCTCCAGCCCGAGGAAAACCTTCACAGTCCAATCCATTCTGTGACTCGCCAGCAGTTTTCACAATAGGATAGAGATTGCTAACACTTGTCACCTAGGTCGTAGAGACATTGAAGGTTAATGGCTTCCTGAATGTAAACTCTGATAAAGGTGACATGCGGGGAGAGTCCTATGAGGCCCTGATAAGGACTTGGGACACTGCCCACAGCCAGGCACTCTACTTTGTCACTGACACCCAAGAAAACAGATCAGGCCTCTCAGGATTCAAGGTGCTCTGCTGGAAGATGTTGGTTATGCTGCGATTCGTCTTTATCGATTATGTTACTCATAGTTTAACCTGTGACTAAAGAACGCACACAGCTGGACTTCATCACAGCCCATCAGTTATTCACCCCATTTCAACTACAGATCCACAGGCTGGGGGAACAGGCCACATTTCCCACAGCCACTGAGAAGGACTCCCAAGGGGTAGTGGAAAGCACTGGTTGGTGTGTGGTTTTGTTTGGTGAAGGCTGCTGAACTGGTGCCAATGCTAGCACTACCAATATTCATGGTATGTCCTAGTGACACAGGACGAAATACAGTATGCTCCATATTCCGAGTTTTAGTTACCCCAAGTTAGTTTCTGGAAAAAGAAGTAGAGAGGGCTAGGGATGTAGCTCAGGGGTAAGGCACTTCCCCAGCATGTGCTAAACTCTGTGTTCCAGCTCCAAAAGTGACCCAAAAAATGAGTATAGGACACTAATAGGATGTTTTTAGAGACCATATTTACCGAACTTTTACTATGGTACACTGTTATATTATTGCTGGTAATTTCTGATTATGCTTAATTTATAAATTTTATCAGTTATATATATAGTGTATAATAAGAATAGTAAATGTTTAAGTTTTAAAGGTTATTACACTAAGAGACACACTGCCACTAATCCCCCTTGTCTTGGTTATTTTTCTTTCATTGCTGAGACAAAATACCCAACACCTAGAATGAAGGAAGGGAAGGTTTATTTAGCTTACAGTTTGTGGAGGTTTCAGTCCATACTTGGCTGGTTCTGAGGCAGAGTGGCACATGGCAGAGGGCAAACGTTCATGGCAGCAGAGCACAGCAAAAACCACCACCAAAGGGAAGAATGGCTGCAAGCAGCCTCTTTCCTTCCCTTCCATTGTAAACAGTCTACGCCCACCTAGGGGGCGTGTAGCTCTCACACAATCTCCATGCCCTCCTCTTCCACAGGCTCAGGATGTGTACAAAGTAAGCACCCTGGCTTCCTGTTGAGTCACTCCGCCAAACCTCTAGACTCCCCAAGTTGACACAATGTATCAACCATAACACCCCTCAACCTTATTCACCTCAAAATATTACTTGTTTTTGTTTTTGTTTTTTGAGACAGTGTCTCACCATGCAGTTCAGACTGGCCTTGAATTCATAGCGATCGTCCTGTCTCAGCCTCCCGGGTGCGGGGATTACAGAAATGTGCTGCCTTGCCCGGCTTATTGCCCCTCATTTTGAAACCACTTTCCCCATTGTTCTTTCCACTTTCTGAAGCAGTTATGGAAATCCCTTCCTATCTTTAGCTGTGACCCTGGCTGTCTCGAGGTCTTGAATCAATTAAAATTCTTTATCCCTCACGGTCATTTTGACTTTTTGGAAGAACCAGAAATTACACAACACCAGATCCAGGGACTAAAGTGAATGAAGACAGTGGTGGCACACACCTATGATCCAAGCACTGGGGAGGCTGATGCAGGAGGGTCACTGTGAGTTAGAGGCCAGTCTGGGCTACACAGCGAATTCAGGGCCAGAATAAACCAAACCTTAAGACCCTGTCTCAAACACACACACACACACACACACACACACACACACACACACACAGAGTTTTCATGAGCAAGTCTGACTTTCCCTTGGATAGCATTCAGCACCAGCACTTTCTGATCACATCTCCTAAAGCTACTCATAAAAGAGGACTTCCACAAGTGCTTCAGAAAATAGCAAGAATACAGGACAAATGCTTTTCAAGCAAGGAGTATTTTGAGGGAGATTAAGTGACAGTGTGTCTTTACTGTAGCAAGTATTTTTTTATTTAAACATTCATCATGTGTTTTGACCAACCCTTATAGATAAGAAAAAAGTAATCTAGATAGAGCTCTGTACTGTCTAAGAGTTTCAGCCACCCACTGGCAGTCTTGAAAAATATCCCCATGGATAAGGAGGGACTACTGTATTGTCCATTGCACCCACAGACCTTCAGATGGACAGAGGTACCCAGAGAACCGTGGGAATGCCCAGCATAACCGCTGCACAGTGGGGTATGGCTTCATTAAGCAAAAGAGGCAAAGTCAGCAAAGAAAAGTAGGTCAGGTCTACTGCTGGTGATTTGGGGCCCCAACAGAAGCTAGAAGAGCCACTTAATAAAGGGGAAATGTCGCTGGGCATGGTGGTGCATGCCTTCAGCGCCAGCACTCTGGTAGGCTGAGCAGAAGGATCACAGCTTCAAGGCCAGTCTAGGCTATTTAGTGACTATTTTTGTTTTTTAGGGGGAGGCTAGGATTTAGCTTAGTGCAAAGGGACTGGGTTCAATCTCTTATACCAGACACCCCCACATACACACAGGGAAAATGTACTTAGAGAATGTGGTATTGTGTTTTAGTGTATGTGCTGCCAAAGCAGGCACATGGAGTATTATGTTGAACTAAGGGTAGTAAGAGGCTTTGGGTAGTGTGTGGTCCTTTTACCAGAAAACTAAGGAGTTAAGTAATATAAGATAGATGCTTCTTCGGTAGAGTACACTTTTCATTACTTTAGTGACATGTAGCAGATTTCTCAAGGCATGGAAGTGTAAGGGAGCATATATCAAAGCAGAGAGCAAATATACCAGGGTCACGGGCTAAGCAGTGAGCTTGGGCAGAGGGTGATAAAAGCAAAATAGGTATCCCAGTTGTTCCGGAGACTGAAGTAGGAGGATCCCACGTTACAAACCAGCCTACCAAATTAGAGATATCCTTCCTATCTCAAATTAAAAAGCCAGCATGGTAATACACACCTGTAATCCCAGCATTGAGGGGGCCTGAGGTAGGAGGATTACAAATTTGAATCTCACCTGGACAACTTAGAAATACCCAGTCTCAAAGGCAAAACTAGAAAGGGGGAGAGATGTAGCTCAGTGGTAGAGCACCCCTCGATCAGCTCTCCTGTACTACCACAAAAAGGGGGACTGAGGAGATAGCTCAGCCCTCGCTTACTAAGTGTGAAGTCCTGGGCCACCGGGCCAAATTCCATAAAAGGAAACAAGCTGTATTTTATGTGCAACTTGTGCCTTCAGATGGTCAATGCATGTGCACGATTAGGATGCGGGTAGGAGTGAAAGGGACAGTTTCCTTCAGCAAAGGAGACTCATTCTAACGCTGGGGGCTCTGGCCGCAACATCACTTCCTCTGTGAGACTGTGAGGCTGAGCTCACGTGGACTGTGGGCCAGCAGCGTCCTTTCCAAGTAGGTACCCTCGCACGTGGTGGAGGTCAGGTGAATGAATGGATGCTTTATGAGGTATGGTAAATGAATGAAAATGGGAAGAGAATGAAAATAAACACATTGTCTTGTCACAGTCCCATCTGTATGATTTTTCCATCTTGCCCACTTCTCATAAAGACCAGGCCAGGGAAGGCGTATCCTCTGTAGCACTCATGACAGGCTGGCGTTTGTCTGATATGAGACCCGGTGAAACCTAACCTTTCAAGAACAAATCCTGAAATCCTGTCTTACGCAGTTGCACGCTTTGCTGTTGAATGTTGTTCTCACTAATACTGTCCTTTCTTGGTTGCTTTGGTTGTTTTGTTTTTGAATAAATGAATTCATTTTTGGTACATAAATGAAAACACTGGGAACACTATTACAGCTGGGAAGGTGGTACACATCTGTAATCTCAGCACTCTGGGAAGCTGAGGTAGGAGCGTCACAAGTCCGAGCCCAGGCCGGGCAACTTAGCAAGACCTCGTCCCAAAATAGAAAGGGCATGGGGATACAGCTCAGTGTGACAGCTCCAAGTTCAACCCCAGAACAAACCCCACCCCCTAAAAGCATTGGGCATAGTGGCCCATGCCTACACTCCCAGCTCTCGGGAACCTAAGGCAGGAGGATCACTGCAAGTTCAGAGCCAGCCTTGGCTACACAGTGATTCAGGGCCAGCCTGAACTACACAGTGAGACCCTGTCTCAAAACCAAAACAACAAAACCAACCAAGAAAGGACACTATTAGTGAGACCAACGTTCAACAGCACAGCGTGCAACTGCGTAAACAGGATTTCAGGATTTGTTCTTGAAAGGTTAGGTTTAACCGGGTCTCATATCAGACAAACGCCAGCCTGTCATGAGTGCTACAGAGGATACGCCTTCCCTGGCCTGGTCTTTATGAGAAGTGGGTAAGATGGAAAAACGTACAGAGACTGTGACAACATAATGTATTAAGTTCAAGGCCAACCTGAACTACCTAGAAAGATCCTGTCTCAAAAACAAATAATCAAAAGCAACAAAAAGATAATATATTTAGGAATTTATTTGCTGTACTGGAATTTGAAAGCTCATTTGAGATACTTAAGAGTGTCAAACAGTTAGTTACCTGGAACCTAGCAGATACGGAGTGTGCTGAATGCCTCTTCCAAGCACTCTAGTTGTATATTTTCAGAAGTGAGAAAGTACACGTTACTACAAGTAATGGCTATAACTCTCAAGGAAATGAGTGTTTAAAAAAAAAAAAAGGAAATGAGTGTTTAAAGCTTTGTATTGTGGCTGCAGTACGTGTAAGGCAATGGTACGTATTTCAAAAATCTTTTTTGAAAAATCTTTTTTCTCTTCTGTAGTGCTGGGTATTGCACCACAGGCCTCTTGCATCTGGTAAACTCACTACTGCTAAGCTACGTCCCCAGGCTGGATACGTAATTTTGATCCACCATTTTATGTGCCCAAAGGGATTCTCATAGGTTTGGGGTTGTTCTACTTTTCCTCTACACTGACAAAGAAAATTCTTAGTAATTGGTCAATCATTTATAATACATGTGAAAAAGGGACAAATGGTTGGTCACAACATCCAGTGCTACAGATGATGAGCTCCAGTTTGGACAACTTTGCCACTTTTGGCCCCTCATCTTTTATTGGGTACATACTAAGAGATGAAAAACAGCATGACACTAAGCCCCATAACATATATGACAGAAGAGTAGCGATGCCTGGTAGCTCACAAACTCCCAGTGTTGTTCACAATATCCAAGTCCACCGAGTCCCACAGATATCCAAGAGATCTGGGAGAGGTGACCTACTCTAGTGCCCTGGTATCTGTCAAGGGACAGAGGACAGAAGTCACTACTCCAGTAGTAGGGCCCAAATTTGGTTCCATACGTACTATTGTTAGAAGACCTTGATATCCATGCCAACCTTGTAGGACATCCACGACCCAGAGCAAGAGGGGTCAGGCGCTCAGTATTTGTAGGACGCTGCTTCCTGAACAGTGCAGTAGGTGGCCTGTCATTTTGCTTTAATGATGTATGACACACGGCTGAGGAGACATTGTTTATCATCTTTTTTTTCAGTCCTGGGGATTGGAGACGGGCCTTTTGCATTGAGCTACATCTCCAGTCATTTTTAAATTTTGAGACAGGGTCTCACTATCACCAAGTTGCCCGGTCTGGGCTCCAACTTTCAATCCTCCTACACCAGAGCGCTGAGATGATAGGTATGCACCAGCATATCTAGCTGAGAAGAGCAATTTTTGGCTTCTGCCATCAGCAACAGAGAGCACCGTATATTTGGGTATCTCTGTTCCTAATGGAGAGCGTTTTGTCCAGGGGCCACAATTGTGTTCCAAATACCCTGGACAGCAAGACCGCTAACTAGACATTGTGGGGCCCTTGTACCACCAAAGGGTGGGAATGGGGGCATTTAATCTACTTGCTGGAGTGACAGATCACAAACACCACAGTGAAACTGGAGTGTGACACAGCTGACACAAAAGGGACCAACTTTAGGAACCACCTGTGACATCCAAGCTGCATCGTAAAGATTAATGGAAAATTATAACCGGAACAGGGCAGGACAATGACGGACCTCAGATAAGGAATGGAAAAGGGAGATTTAGGTCACTCAACGGGTAGAGCAACTAAAGATGTAGCTGCGGGCAAAGGAATTATTATGGAAATGGCCACTGAAGAAGTAAACTGCGCATATAAATAACACCCATCAAGCCAATTACAGAACCCAGACATGTGATCCTTCTACATTGTTTAAAAACTATACAGGTGCTTTGTTTCAATACAACTGTTCCATAAACTATTCATTTGCTTCTATCACCTTCCCATTTCCATTTCATACACAAGTCAGGGATAAGCTTACAATTCAGGCTGTAGCTAAAAGGATGTTCATTGGGAATGTGATTATATTTAAGTAAAAATTAACATGGCCTGTGATGGGGTAATGTCTCCCTTTTCACTTAAGAGAAGGTGAGAACTGCTTCCCTTCAATCTTGCTAGGGAGAAATAGAGGCCTGTCTATTACAGGGAATTCACATCTGTGTAGAAGAGGATATGTGGGTGGTGAGCAGCCAAAGCGAGCCTGTGCCACTTCTCAACCTGCTCAGTTTGGCTCCAGACTGACTTCACTCTCTGCTGTGGAATAAAGGGCTGGATTCTTCAGTATCTAACTTTCACATAAAACGCTTTCAGCAGTCAGGTGGGAGAGCACTGGGTGGACAACTGGTAAGCGACGGGAGGTCAGGAGGTATCTTGCGTTGACAGGTCCATCCCATCTGCTCACAATGCACAGTTCTCAGGTGATCTCAAAGGCCTGACCCGCTGTCCCCTCCCCTGGCCGTCCCAGCATACACTGACCACTCAAAGGACTTCCACTAGGGGAGGCGCCCTCTGCACAGAGCAGCCAGCCTGATGGCTTTTCTCTCTCCTTCACAACAGACACTGCATTCTGCAATGCAGTCTGCATCTCTGCACAACTTCCTCCACAGTGGTCCAAAGAAGCCTGTGCCCTGTGGGCTGGTTCCTCACAACCCTGCTGATGGGAACACAGAGTATCCCAGGCCTACTGACCCCACTGGCTCAAATTGAGTCTGTGTCCCCGCCCACCAGCATCAGATTCCAGGTGGCCTGGGTGTCTGTCACATCTCTCCTGAGGAAGATGCACAAGCTTTGTGGTGACAGCTGTGCATACTCCCTCTGCATGCAGCCCACACTGAGCAGCCCTACATGCTGGTCTGGAATGTCCATCACGACGGACTCCTGACCAGAAGCCAGCTGAGGCCCAGAGGAGCTCAGCAGTATCCCCACCATGCAGTGAGCTGCAACTCCATGTGGCTGATGCCCTAACATCAGCCCAGCAGTCTCTGCCACTGCGTGTTCACGTCTGAGTGATTCTCTTCCTTCCAGTGTATTCAAGACCTTTGACACTTGTACACAAGAGAATATGGCAAACGTGATGTGATTCTGCAAGTAGAAATTAGGTCTCAAAACAGTTGGTTTTGAGTTCATCAAAAGGGAATTATCCTGGCAGGCCTAACTTGATCAGGAGAAAATGTATTTTTGTGTGTGGTGCAGGAAGACTAAACCTAGGACCTTATGCACACTAGGCAAGCACTCTGGCACAGAGCTAGATCCCCAGGCTGGCAGAAACCTTTTTAAAGAGAATCCAGGCCTCCCTGAGGTACAGACACTCCTTTTGCTGGCTGAGTCTGCCATGTAGAAGTCTCCAGGAGCCTCCAGGAAAGCATTCAGCTGCAGTAAGCAAACCCTATAGCTCCATGGAAAGGGAAATGGACCTTGCCAGTTACAGGGTGAGCAGACAGGTAAGTCTTTTCCCTATTAGTGTCTCTGAAAAGCCAGAGGAGAACGCAGCCCAACCAGGGCCTTGACTGCAGCCTACTGGGCAGAACACCCACCTAAGGTATGTCTGGACTCTGCACTGGTAAACGTATGTACACCTGCTCAACAGGTGTATCCTGTTGAGCTGCGAGTATAACAGTGATAGTAAGTGTGCTTAACACACAGGAGGGCCTGGGTTCAATTCCCAGTATTAAAAAGAGAAAAGCATGTATTGCTTTGAGCCACTAAATTTATTGTAACTTATTCAGAAACAACAGATAACAAGCATACACATCTTGTAGAAAGAGGTCTGCATCCCTGCCTTGGGGAGAATCACGCATTCTTCTGTGTCTGGCTTTATTCATTCAAAACCACAGGAGTGAGTGAGGTTCACCCACGATGTGGCTTCCACTTCTGATTCATTTCTTCTATGTTCTGGAGAGCAGTCTATTGGTATAAATAGTTTACAATTCACCAACTCTTTTGCATCAGCAGGTGGGCTGTTCTGTCTCTTTGTCTCTCTCCCTACCTAGCTGTCAGATAGTATCGGACTACATATCCCTGACTGGCTTTCAATTCCCAGTCCTCACAATTGAGCCTCCCAAGCGCTAGGGTTACAGACACGTGCCTCTGTACTTGGCATCTTATAATAATGACCAAAGTTTTGGCAACTACATCAGAGCTACAAAACACGACCAGTATAAACTGCCTTGAGTCCACGCCTTCACGATCACCTTTTCTGAACTTCATCTAACACTGTAATTCATGGGTACCATTTAAATTGGAAACAGATTCAACTCTACTGCTTTAAACTTTTCAGAAGGTTCCGCTGGCCTACAAATAATACAGTGCTGCAGCACATCACCCCCCACACACACATTACTCCCTCTCTCCAGCCTGTCTCTCTCCCACTGTGCTCGGCTTCAGCCAATTCTTTCTACAGTTCAAGCAGCACACGGAACCCTTAGCTGGGTGTGGTGCCCACACTTCTAACTCCAGCACTTGGGCTGAGGCAGGAGGGCTGGGTTTGAGCTCAGCCTGAAATGCACTGGGAGACCAGTCTCAAAGACAAAAAACAAACTAAAAGGAATACACTAAGATCTCAAATGCTCTGAATTACCCTCAGTAATTGCTGAAATGTTGTTACCTAAACTACCTTGGCCAAGCACACAGGCATGACTCATCAAATTTCATGCCTTTGTTCTCAGTTTAAATTCTTCGCAGTATGCTCTCATCCTTCTTATTAAGGGAAGTGAGGAGTATTAGGGATTTAACCCAGTTTCAGGCACGCCAGGCAAGCACTCAACCATTGAGCTATCTATATCCCAAGTCCTTTGTTAAATTCTATTTTACAGGATCTCGCTAAATTGCCCAGGCTGGTCTCACACTTGCAAATCTCCTACCCCAATTTATGGAATACATGAGATTACAGGAATGTGCATCCACCCCGGACATTATTAATGTATTCCTAAATTCATGTAATGAACTTGCCAGCATTTAAAATCTATTTTAGCAGATAAATCAAGTCCCACAGTGGCCTATATTTACTTCTTGTTCCACTTTGTAACTGCAGTGGGATTGAACACAGACAGGGCTTTTCACATGCTAGGCAAGCAAACAGTGAGCTACACCCCCATCCCAATTACGTCTATTTAAATAATCACTCTGTGATCCTGTAGTGCCTGCCAATAAGCCACTAAATTAAAGGAATCAGTGATTGCCTGTGGATTGTCAGGAAATAAATTTTCCCTATAAAAATGCTACAAGTATGACCCAGTGAAATATAAGGCATGTAAAAACTACAAAGCAAAAATTAATAAGACTCAAAATATGTGAGTACAACACGCCCCAAAACAATTATTTCTGGAAATATATTTGAGTACTGTTACTCACTATGGATATGGCCAGGGTATTGACTTTCCTTTTCAAAAAAAGTAACTTGTAGTTGGAACTAAAACTTTTTCCTCATTTTTTTCCTGATGAATTTCTAAACAAGGTTAAAAAAAATGTTGACTTAGAAACTGCCATATGAGTGTAAGACCTGAGGAAGGGAAAAAATTTAGTGTACACCATAACTAAACATACATTTGCCCTCTGGCCTAGAACATACACCCTGGAAATCTTCCCCTGAAAATGTACCTGCACAATTGTGAAAAAACATGTACGGAATTTTATTCTCTGCATGTTACTCACGGATGCTCCAAAAACTAGGTAGAATGAGTGCTAAGGACAAGAAATTCCTCCTGCTGAAGTCTCAACCTACACATTACTTTCTTATTTAAAAGTTTTTTTTTTTAAATAGAGTACAAGCCAGACACAGTGGTGCATGCCCATAATCCCAGCTTTTTATGATGCTGAGTCAGGACAAATTCAAGAAAAGCCTGGCAACTTAACTGAGACATGGGAGGGTAAGGAGGCCCGGGGTATAACTCAGGGGTAGAGAGTTTGCTTATCTCCTGAAAGGGCCTAGGACCACAAAAAAGGAAAAGGGACTGGGGAAGATAAGGGAGGAGTGGAGAAGGAGGCAAAAAAGAAATAAGAGTGCTTTGAGCTATCAAAATTAGCATGACTTCAAGACAAGAGCCAGGCACTTGGAAGGCTGAAGCAGGAGGATCGCAGTGAGTTGGAAGGCAACCAGGGCCACACAGGGACCTCAAGGCAAGCCTCAACTACAAAGTGAGACCCTCAAAGAAACAAAACATAGAGTAACTAAACAAAAAATGGTATAAATAAATGCCTTCCTAATAAGATACAATTGTAAGCACACATCACCTACATTACTTTGCAAATTTCTTTTTCAAGTCTCCTGAGTGGGCACTAATGATGAAAAACTATGGCACACAGACTTGCTAAAAGGTCACAACCTCATTTACTACAGTCCTGTATGTAACTGTTTGTCCACTAAAGATACAGAGCTGATTAATTAAAGACTATGGCTTATAAACTCAAACCCTGAATGGAACTTCGGTCCAAAAATCCACTTTGGTGCAATGTAATTATGTTTTTAGAGAGGACATTTCATGATGTTAACTGTTTTTAATTTTATTGAAATTTTTTGCTTTTAGGAAGACAATGTGTTCACTTTTAGGACATTGCTAAGTAAGGTCAGGATCATTTCTATTCTTTATTTTCAATTTATGTAATAATTAACAGTACAATGTATTTATTTGGGATGAGACCATCTGTTATTAAAAGGTGAATGTATCACAATGGATACTGGATGTTCAAATTACCAGTACGTTTAAGATTTTTCAAAAGAAAGCCGGAGATGTAGCTCAGCAGCACAGTGCCTGCCTGGCAAGCACGAGGTACTGAGTTCAATTCCAGACACACGCGTGCACACAAAAAAACCTATAATTTTTCAAGAGAAATGTGAAAAAAAGTGTACACTTAATCGATTACCGATCCTGTTACTGATTAATACTGTGACTTTAGTACTGGAATAACAGAGCCTCCATCCTCTCTTCCTGAGGCTTGTTTCTGAGTTCTGTGGAATGTACTGGCGGAGGAACTGTCGGCGGAGAGAGGAGCTGAGCAGTCTTTCCTTTAGTCAAGACCCGCAGGTCTACAGCACATGGGAGACTGAGCCAGGAGGGTCTCCCGATAGTTCGAGGCTACTACTTAGTGTTACAGGCATTTGAGTTAGAAATATTATAGGGCAGTCAGACAGGGCCAGGCCCTGAAGCGAGCCAACATAAAAGATAAGATACCTGTAGGTGTTTGGGCTGGGGATCTAGCTCAGTGGAATAAGCGCTTAAGCGCAGGGTCCTGAGTTCGATCCCCAGTACCGCAAAAAAAAAAAAAAAAAAAGATACCTGTAGGCCAGACCTCAAAAGAGGCTACACAAATACACCCACATACCTCCCCAGGGATGGACAGCAGGGATTGATATTCTAAATAGGCAGCCACCACCTTGAAAAGTCCCTGACCCCTTACAGGAAAAGCCCCTGATCTGTGTTCATGCCCACTTGCTACGTGACTCGCTTCCTCGCTTCTCCGTTTGATCCCAGTCCATTCAGTCTTACCTGAATATTAATCCCTGCAGTCTTGTTGGCGGACCATAGTTTTGTCCATTTCCCCTATCCTGGACCCACCTCACCTCATGGTTTTTCCCTATAAAAGTCCCTACAAAAGACAGAGTGGGTGGGTGGGTGGGTGGGTGTGTGTGTGTGTGTGTGTAACCCACTCAGGCCCCTCCTCTGTCCCTCTCTTGGACAGAAGCTTTCTCTCAATATATTCTGCTCTTAACCTCCGTTGTTCCTAAAATTCATTCTTCGATTTTAGAGAACACGAACTTGCCTCAGATACTGTTCAGGTTGGGAGTTTTTATTTTCCTGTATCAATAGTAAGCTGAAGGCCAGCCTGGACTACAAACCGAGTCTCTGTCTCAAAAATACCCCCAAAGCCTTGCGGTTTACCAATGTTTATATTCTCATGTAGAAAGATTCACATCCTATATCCTTACGTCTCCTTTATCTAAAAGTAATGGTCTAAATAAAACACAACAAAAGACATTTTCTGATGAAGCATCCGTTAATAAATAAATATAAAGATGGCTGTTTCCAGTCACCTAAAACTAAGTGCTCACGAAAACGCACTAGAATCGCCACGTCTGTGCTCCAGCAGCGAAACCGGATTCCCTCTGAAAATAAAAATCCACAAAGGTTGCTTTTGTTTTGTTTTGTGACGAGGGCTGAGCCAACAACCCCGGCCTTAAGCAGCTTTCAAAGAGGGGAAACAGCGCGGGCGCCCCCAGGCCCAACCGAGTGCACCCCGAGCCCCGCTCCTCCCGGCACAGACGCCCGCCCGCAGCCTCTCCAGCCGCCCGCCCGCGCTGTCAGAACCCGCGGCCCTCGCGAACCCAGCGCAGCGCGCCAGGCCGCTCCCCGGAGCCGCCCCGGACCAAACCCGCCCTTCCACGTCCCCTCTGCACCCAGGCAGTCCCCAGGCCGCGGAACTCACAAAAGCCGGAGTGGCCCGCACGACTCGGAAGGTAACAAGTCTCTCGGGCTAGCCGAGGCAGGGCCGGAAGAGAGCGCCGGCCGCCGACATCACTTCCGATCGGGGCTCTGGGGGGCGAGGGCTGGGATCGATGTCTCGGCAAAAATCCGGGAGCGAATGTTGTTTTCTTCCCGGAGGAGTGCTCCTGGGTTCTTCCACCGGCTCAGAGAGGGGGCAGGCGGACGAAAAGAGGCAGAGGCCCAAGCTGAGGTTAGAGCCCTCTGTGGGCGGGGCGGAGTCCAGGTGTGGGGCCGGGGTTGGAGGTGCAGTCGTGCCCCACGCGAGGTGTGAACCTGCAGGCGGATGTTTAGGACGCACCTTACGGGATGCCGTACCAGAAACTTTTTTTTTTTTTTACCTGCATCCGATCTCTTCTGAGACACTTTGTTCTGGCCAACAGGAGACTCCAGTAGGGAATAGCCTCGTTCCAAAAACAATCTGGTCCTCTAGAGTTTTGGCTGACTACAACCATTCTGCATACTTCGGACACGCTCTTCCCTCCTCTGCTCATCCTACCAGCTTCACGGGCCAACAACAAGGATCTGGGACAGGCTGGAGGGTACTTTTGGCAATCACTGAAATCTCATTGCTTTTAGGGGGCTTAAGGTTTTCCTATTAGCAACCCACTCGCAGCTTTTCAAACCGGGACAGTTTCTGTAGTCCTCGGTTTCTGCTGAGTGCCCTGGGCTCCTACGCATTGAAGATGACCTAAAGCCTTGATTTTCTTTTCTCATCTCAGGTCACAGCCTCAATAGTTCTGACGCAATTCTTCGCTGCTACCAAGAAATGGGAGTAGTTCTGGAGGATCCCTGATACATCATGAAGAAACCTTTTACCAGCTTTGTGCGCAAGAAGTGTGTGTTACCATTTTGCTTTTACCCTGTAGCAAACCACCAAATAACCTACTAGCTGGACTGAGGTTATCAAAAGCCTTCTGCTGATGAACTTGGTATATCTCAGTTCTGCTGATTTCCCTTGGTCAAAGTGAGTCCTAAGAACAACTCACATAAAACAGGAATCAAAGACTCCATTATTTTGGGAATAACTTCAAAAAAGTTGTGGCTGTTTATAATCCATTACAAGATGTGCTGGGGCTTTGTCACGGGGCCTGATCTTGATTCCCAAGATCTGTCCAGTGGCGCCTGAGAGCCTGCACTTACTTTAGGATCTCTCTCAAGTGAAGCTCAGAAGTGCATGATGGGAGACACTATGCAAATCATCCACTTAGGTGGAAAGAAAGGGTGTTATCAAAGACTTAAATTCAAAAACTAAATTGATAGTTTTAGAATAGCAACTAAAAAGTAATGGAATATATAAATTTCAAACATCAAGATTAAAATCATTGCACTGAAATGTAATCAAGAGAAAGCACAAGAAGACAAATAACAAAGTATCAGAGACGATTCCAAATTTATTACTAGCTACATTACACAAAATGGACTAGATGTTCCAGATAAAAGAGAATTATTGTTAGTCAAATTTTCAAGTAATCAGATATTTTTAATCTCTAGCTAAAATATATATAAAAACACATCTGGGCATCAAGGGTAGCTCGATGGAGGAGCAAATGCTTAGCACGCCCAAGTCCTAGGTATGAGCCCATCACCCAACACAAAGACCAACAAGGAAAATAAAACCAGCCCAATATGGCCATACAAATACCTAACAGAATTAATACAATAGAAAACATGAAAAGAGTTAAACTTTCTTTGCCTTTTTTAACACCCCCTCCCCCCCAGTACTAGGGACTGAATCCAGGACTTTGTGCATGCTAGGCAAGCACTCCACCACCACCTAGATCCCCAGCAGAAAGGTTGGTTTTCAAGATAAATCACACACCTGGCTTATAAAAACAACTCGGTGGTAGAGTACTCACCACACAGACGCACTGGGTTCAATCCCCAGCACAGCAAACCCTCCCCCAAAATACAGAAAAGGAAGAAAAATGACAAACAATACTTTCTGTCAAGACAAACTCAAGAGAAAGAATGCACAAAGTAATCATTCTAGAATGCAAGAGGCCTAAAATTACACAACCAGAACGTTAGAAATGTAACTAAAAATAGATAACCTTTTGTGCCACACATGAAACATGCCTAGAAAAATATACTCAAAATGCTGTATGATTTTGGAAACCTTAGTTGTTCTACAAACATAAAAGAAATTGAGCAGATAGCTTAAAATCACAGAAATGGGATACCTAAGAAGATAATTACTGTTGGTCTATGTCTGGCTAACTTAACACAAACGAGTTACAAACTGAGAAAATAGGGGAAGACAACCCTGTAGGGTATATCATACTGTCATAACCTATACTACAGTACCAAAAAGTTCATATTCCTGATGGTGCTGATGCCGCAACCCAGGGCCTTGCACAAGTGTATTCTACCTCTGAGTTACATCCATGCACCTTTATGGGGGGTGGGTTCTGGAGATAGAACCTAGGACCTCCTGCATGCTCGGCAAATGCAGTACTATGGAGCTACGTACACCCTTAACCCTTTTTGGTGGTACTGGAGATTGAATCAGGACATTCATACACTAAGCTACAACCCAAGATCTTTTTACTTTTTAAGTTTTATGTTGAGACAGAGACTCATTAAGTCACTAAATTGCCCAGCCTAGGCTTTAACTTGCAGTCCTGCCACAGCCTCCCAAGGTACTTGGTATTACAGGTGTATGTTGTATGGCTTTTTTGTTTTTAATGTAATAACACTTCTTTCCCAATGTTACTCAAAAGCCTTTTTATAACACATTAGTAAACATAATCAAGTAAAAACAATGGTCTACAATGTCCAAATCGAGTTTACCTGGGAATCCATGGTTAACATTAGGAAATCAATAAGGAATAAAAATCAGTAATGACCACACATAACAGTCTTTTCATTCATTCAGATATTCAAGTACTTATTACGTATCATGGGCCAGTTGCAGTTCTAGGTAGTTGAGTCAGATGATTATGATAAAGGGCCTGGTGTGTATACAATCCACCATCCCAGCACTTGAGAGGCTGAAGCAGGAAAATCACTATGAATTTGGGGCCAGCCTGCCTACAAAGTGAGCTTAAGGTTGGCCTGAACTACACAGCAAGATCCTTTCTCAACAGCAACAGAACAAACAAAAATAGAAAAAAGACACAGAGAAAGCACCCAAATTGAAGAGGACATAAGCCTCATACATCATATCAGGAAACATTTAACTGTGTCAAGATTGAGTATTTAAAAAAAAAAACTAGTAAACAAGGATATCAACAGGGGCTGGGGATATAGCTCAGTGGAATAAGTGCTTGCCTGGCAAGCACAAGGTCCTGAGTTTGATCCCTAGTACCACAAAAAAAAAAAAAAAAAAAAAAGGATATCAACAGACTGGAGAGTACACCTCAATAGAATTATGAAGAAAAATTTACAGCTTTTACTAAGTTGTTTTGGTCAGTAATGGGCTGAGATCATGATCCTACTCTTTAAAAAAGCTAACAGCCGAAGCAGTAAGCCGATACAGTGATTCTCTGTAGATGATATGACTGCAGTGTGGCAAACAAAATGTACATGTGAATGCCGAGCTGGTGACTCCCCAAATTCGCGTGCTGAGCCTGAACTCCAACGTGACTGTGAAGACAACCTTATTTTACGGTTGAGGTCGAGTGGGACCTACCCGGGTGCGGTGGCACACACCCAGAATCTTAGCACTTGTGGAGAAGCTGGAGGATGACAAGTTTGAGCTCAGCCTGGGCAACAAAGCAACATAAGCAAAGCCCTGTCTCAAAATAAGACATAGAAAGGGCTAGGGGTGTAGCTCAGTGTTAAGGCCCTGCACAGCGGCCTACCTCCTCTCTCTGTTCCGTGAGGGTACAACGAGAAGCGATCAACCGCATGGCAGGGAGTAAGCTCTCGCCAGGAGTCAGCCTTGTTACTCCTAACCCTAGACTTCCACCCTTCAGGGGAGGGAGGAAACAAATTTCTGTATATTTCAAATTTACTGAACAAATAATTTTATTCAAACTTTAAGCCATGTGATCTAAGTATGTTAATTTGTTATGGCAGACAAAGCAGTTCATGACACATTTTGATAGAGAGGTGATATTGTAGTAAAAACCATGCAAGCACGAGACTGAATGACGGGTAAAGGCTGGAAATGCTTTTACTTATTCTTTTTCCCGGTTTTTTGAGACAGGGTCTCACTGTATAGTTTAGGCTGGCCTTGAACTCCTGCCAGTACTCCTGCCTCAGCCTCCCAAATGCTGAGATTACAGGTAGGTATTACCACACCAGGCCTGGAAAATTTTAAGTGCATGCTAAGAACACTAAGAGCTATTCTGGTGATTTTCATTTGGGAATGAAAAACATGTTATTTGAAAATGGGGAAGAGCCAGGTGTGGTACCAAATGCCGGTAATTCCAGGTATCCAGGACCCTAAGGCACAAGGATCCCAACTGGGAGGCCAGAGATGGGCAATTTAGCAAGATCCTATTTCAAGAAGTAAAAAAAGCTGAACATGCTGGTGCATGCATATAGTAACAGCATTTTGGGAGGCACAGGTTGAAGACTGAGTTCAGCCTGGACAACTTAAGAGAATTAGTGAGACCCTGTTTCAAAAAAAAAAAGGGGGGGTGTGGGGATATATATAGCTTAGCAAGAAGCTGGGTTCAGTCCCCAGTACTGAAAACATGAAACAGTAAGGGGTGGGGCTGGGGCTGAGTGCTAGTACTTGCCTAGCATGGGTTCAACCCCAAGCACTGAAGGAAGAAAGGAAGGGCAGATGGAAGGGAGGAAAGGAACTAAAGGAGGAAAGGGTAGACATGGTAGTGCATGCATGTAATGCCAGCACTTAGGAGGCTGAGGCAGAAGGACTGCCGGAGTTCAGGGCCAACCCAAGCTATATAGTGAGTTCATCCTGAACTAAATAGCAAAACCCTGTCTCAAAGGAAAAAAATTAAAAAGGCAATCGTTGATTGGTAAAGACCATGGCAGAATACAGTTGTATTCTTGCCATTTGTGACAGGTAGGGCTGGGGAGTGATGAAATTGGAAATTTATCTAAGATTATACTCCATCTGTTGAGAGAGCAGCTTGGTTCCTCTGCACAAGTTTTAGCAAAATGCAAAAGGGAGTACTAAATCCAACAAGGAACTGTTAACCAAAAAGGGACCAGAACTTGGAAATGTGGAAAATTCTCAGCTTATGCATATTGCAAAAGCTGAGAAAGCTTGAATTGAAGAAAATATTAAGAGTGTGACTGAAAGGTCCCTTGATAAAGACATCACAACTGGGACCCGGGGCTGGGGTATCACCAATCCCAACAGAAGAGAGGAACAGACTGAGTTACACTAACAGAGGCATTGCTACTTAGATCTAAAATAGACCTAGTGGGCAAGACAGGGTGGACTGGGTAAGATTTTATAAAGAAACAATTGGGTACAAAGGTAGACTACCCATTAAGAGTAAGTACAGAGGGCGTCTTGGCATGCTCAACACAATCAATGGGGTCAAATGAGACTCCTGGAGGAGTATCTAGCAACAGCCCACTTGGGTCCTGTGCTTAGCTTATCAACTTAGCTTCCAGTAAATTTTCACATGAATAGCTACATTGGCAGCCACTAACCAACAACAGCTAGGACCAAATCTGTTCATTTATCTTATGCAGACATGTTCAACCTGTGTTGTTATTCACTTTAATACTATAATAAAATACTTTAAAATAAAGAAATTTTGTTATATACATTATATTTAATGTGGCCCAAGACAATACCTCTTTAGTGTGGCCCAGGCAATCCAAAAAGTTAAACTCTCATGCATAGCATTCATGGATGCTACCATCATTTGGAATCCAAGCACCAAGACAGGCCTATCTACAATACTGACCACACCTATGACCACAAGTGCTCAGACTCAGTTTTGTGGGAACAAGTTCAAGAGAGGAGGTTAAGAATTTAGTTCAGTGGTAGAGTGATTGCCTATCGTGTGTGTGTGTGAGACACTAAGATTAAACCCCAGCACTACAAAAGAAAAAAAAAAAACCAGATATTCCCACAAGAGGGGATCTAGGCCAGAGGTATAGCTCAGCAACATGGCACCTGCCTGGCAGACACAAGGTCCTGAGTTCCACTCCCATCTAGCCCCTAAAAGAAGGTAATCTATACATCTTATGTCATAGAATCAGGGAGGCATCTATGCCAGTGGGAACCACTACAACTCAAACAAAGCAGGTGAGACTAACCAATGATCTTTGGTGCCACTGGGGTGGCAACAGAGGGGCTAAGGGCAACACTGATACCCTCACATTTAAAGGCCTTCTCCCCATGGTGAACACTTGCATGTTTGCTTAAGCGTGAGGAAACAGCAAACGCTTTTCCACATTCCTTACAGATGTAAGGTTTCTCTCCAGTATGCGTTCGCATGTGAATGTTAAGGGATGTGGAATACACAAACGCCTTCCC
>PVLD010021898.1:0-30431 GCA_004027595.1 Dinomys branickii
TAAAGTCAGGAACAAGACAAGGATGTCCATCGTCACCACTCCTATTCAACATAGTTCTGGAAGCATTAGCCAGAGCAATTAGACAAGAGAGAGAAATAAAAGGAATAAGGATAGGAAAGGAAGAAGTTAAACTATCACTATTTGCAGATGACATGATACTATACATGGAGGACCCCAAAAACTCCACAAGAAAACTCCTGGAATTAATTGACAAATTCAGTAGTGTAGCCGGATACAAAGTGAACACCCAAAAATCAATAGCATTCCTATACATGAACAACGAACAGACTGAGAGAGAAATTGAGGAAACCATACCCTTTACAATAGCATCCAAGAAATTGAAATACTTAGGAATCAATCTAACAAAGAATGTGAAAAATTTATTCAGTGAAAACTACAGTACTTTGAAAAAGGAGATTGAAGAGGATTTCAATAAATGGAAACACATACCCTGCTCATGGTTAGGAAGAACCAACATTGTGAAAATGGCCATACTATGAAAACTGTTGTACAGATTCAATGCAATTCCCATTAAACTACCATTGGCATACCTCACAGATCTAGAGAAAATGTGCCTCAAATTCATCTGGAACCAGAAGAGACCCAGAATAGCAAAAGCAATACTGGGCAATAAGGATAAGTCAGGTGGAATCATAATCCCTGACCTGAAATTATACTACAAAGCCACTGTAATAAAATCAACCTGGTACTGGCTAAAAAACAGACGTGAGGATCAATGGAACAGACTGGAAGATGCAACCAAAACGCAAAACACACTCAGCCACCTAGTATTTGACAAAGGGGCCAACCAAACTCACTGGTAAAAGGATGACCTGTTCAATAAATGGTGCTGGAAAAACTGGCTTGCCTCTTGCCGAAAACTGAAAATAGACCCAAGTCTATCACCATGCACCAAACTCAGGTCAAAATGGATCACAGATCTCAGCATTAAAACAGAAACTCTAAATCTATTGGAAGAGAAAGTAGGTAAAAATCTTGAAGACATAGGAGTAGGCAGAGAGTTCATGAACAAAAATGAAACTGCAAGGGAAACACTCCAAAGAATCAATAACTGGGACCTCATCCTACTGAAAAGTTTTTGTACATCTAAAGACATCAGCAGCAACGTAAAAAGAAAACCCACAAATTGGGAAAAAATCCTAGCTGGCTGTCCCTTAGACAAAAGTCTTCTATCTAGAACATACAAAGAATTAAAAAACATGTCCCTGTCCAAATTCAAAGACCCAATCCAGAAATGGGCATCTGAGATGAATACATACTTCTCAGATAAAGAAATACAAATGGCAAATAAATATAGGAGAAAATGTTCCACATCCTTAGTTATTCAAGAAATGCAAATAAAAACAACACTGAGATTTCATCTCACCCCAGTAAGAATGGCCAGTATGAAAAAATCATCCAATAACAAAGCTGGCGAGGCTGTGGAGAAATAGGGACTCTGTTACACTGCTGGTGGGAATGCAGACTGGTGCAACCACTGTGGAGAGCTGTATGGAGATTCCTCAGCAAACTAGGTCTAGAGGTTCCATTCAAACCAGCTATTCCCCTTCTGGGTATTTTCCCAGAAGACCTGAAAGCATCACATCACTCTGATATATGTGCATCCATGTTTATAGCAGCGCAATTTGTAATAGCTAAATTCTGGAAGCAACCCATGTGTCCATCCACAAAAGACTGGATTAAAAAACTGTCGCATTTTTATATAATGGAATATTATTCAGCTCTAAAGAGGGACATATTTGGGGCCTTTGTAGGCAAATGGTCACAATTGGACGCCATACTCATAAGTGAAATAAATCAGAGGTACATGTGCAGGCAACGTATTGTGTCACTGGTGTAAGAACCTGAGGGTGGGAACATAAACTAAGAGACATGAAGGAAATCTGTTCAAAAGTAAAGAGCAGATGGGACGTGGGAAAAGAGGAAAGAAGCAAAAATGTATGTATGAATGTATGTATGTATATACCTATATGCAGGATGGTTAACATGTTTCTGCTATTGTCTTATGTCACTTAATGGTATGGAATAGTTGATGACTGGTTGTCTGATCAATTTTGCATGTCTATATCTGTTTTCCTGAATATACACTTAGAAGTTATCAATATGTAATGCAACAACCATTGTTGATTCCCTGTCACCTTATCTGTAACTCAGATTCGATTGTACTATTCTTATGCTACTTTGTGTCTGTTTTTTAATATCTTTTTGTTTTTATACTTTTAAAATAAAAAAATCAATGAATAGAAGAATTCATTCCTTCAAAGATTAAATACAATTGAAAAGCCCTTAGCCAACCTTATCCAAAATAAAGACTCAAATACATGCAATTAGTAATGAAAAGTGTGAAATCACAATGGATCATGCAGAAGTCCAGATTATTTACACCTACTATGAGAACTGGTATTCTAATAAGATGGAAAATGCAGAAGAAATGCATAGACTCCTAGATACACATGAATTATCAAAGCTGAATCAAGAAGATATAAAAATCCTAAGAAAACAATATCAGTCAGTGAAATTGAAGATATAATTAAAAACCTCCCGACAGAGAAGAGCCTAGGCCCTGATGGATTCACTGCTAAATTCTATAAGAAATTAGAGAAGACTGAATGCCACTGCTGCTCATACTGCCAATGAAAATGAAAGGAGGCAATACTCCTTAACTCATTCTTGGAGGCAAGCAGTATCCTGATGCAAACCAGGGAAGGACCCAATTAAGAAAGAGACCTATAGGCCAATCTCCCTTATCAACATAGATGCAGGAAACCTCAATAGGATACTGGCAAATAGAATGCAGCAAATCATCAAGAAGATAACAGATCATGATCAAGTTGTATTCATCCCAAAGATGCAGGGATGGCTCAACACATGTAATTCAGTAAATGTTATACATCACCTTAACAGAACAAAGGAAAAAATATATGATCATCTAAATATATGTAGAGAAAACTTTTGACAAAGTCCAGCACCCACTTATCATGAAAACTGTACAAATAATTGAAATAGATGGTCTTTATCTCAATCTGATAAAATCTATGACAAATCAACAGTGAACATCTTATTAAAAGGACATAAACTGAAAGCTCTCACTCAAAAATCACAACTAAGACAGAGATGACAACTGTTGCCACTCTTATGCAATATAGTTCTGGAAACTTTAGTCGAAGCAATTAGCTAAGTGAAAGAAATAAATGTAATGCCTGTAGGAAAAGAAGAAGTTAAATTATCATTATTCATAGATGACATGATACTCTATTGGAATATCCAAAAAACTCCACCAAAATACTTGTAGATTTAATGAGCAAATTCAACAGTATAGCTGGATACAAAGTGAACACTCATAAATCAATAGCTTTCCTATACATGAATAACAAACTATAATGTGAGAGAAATTAGGCAAATAAAACCTTTCACAACAGCGTCCAAAAAAAGCAATGCCTGTGAATTGATCTAACAAGGGAAATAAAAGATCTCTACATTGAAAACCACAGTATTCTGAAAAAGAAGATTGAAGAGGATATCAGAAAATATCCCTTGCTTTTGAGTAGGAAGAATAAATGTAGTTAAAATGGTCATATTTCTAAAACGGTTACACAGATTTAATGCAATTCTGATAAAAATTCTAACAGTTTTTTACAGAACTAAAAAATTCTCGAATTCATATGGTACCATGTGAGACTTAGAATAGCAAAGGAAATTTGGGGCAACAAAGTAAAGCAGAGAGCATCACAATCCCCAATTTGAAATTGTACTACAAATGTACTGTGATTAAAAAAAATCTTGATACTGGCAAAAAACTGACCCAAGAATGAATGGAACAGTTTAGAAGATGCAGAAACAACTGCAGATATATTTGTCCACCTTAACTCTTGACTAAGATGTCGAGCACACTCATTGGAAGATGGCCTCCTTAACAGATAGTGCTGGAAAAACTGGCATTAAAGATGGCGGATACTACAATTGGATCCATCTTTCACCATTCACTAAAGGAAAGTTTAAATGTATCAAATATCTAATTTTTTTTGGTACTTGGAATTGAACTCATGACCTCATGCTTGGCAGGCAGGTGCTGAGCCACTCAACTGTATCCATAGGCCCTCAAATACCTAATATTAAAATAGTATCTTTAAATCTGCTGGAATATAGAACAGGTAAAACTCTTGAAGACATTATTTTAGGCAAACACTTTATGAACAAAACCCTGATCACACAGGAACTATCCCAGTGGATCAATAGCCGGGATCTCATCTTATTACAAAGCTTTTGCACAGCTGGAATCTCATCTTATTAAAGAGCTTTTGCACAGCTGGAATCTCATCTTAATAAAAAGCTTTTGCACACCACAACAGACTGAAGTAACAACCCAGAATGTGGGAACAAATGTCTGTCCACTGTCCCTCAGACAAAGGAGTAATAGTTAGAACATACAAAGAACTAAAAGAGATAAGACCTTACAAACTTTAAAAACCAATCCAAAAAATTGGGCATCTGAAATGAATACACACTTCTCAGGGAGAAATGTACAAACAGCAAATAAATATATGAAAAAAATGTTTATCATCACTGGTCAGTTGAGAGATGCAAATTAAAACAATGGTGAAATTCTGTCTCACCCCAGAAAGAGTGACTTTTTTATCAGGAAGTCAACCAATAACAAATGCTGGTGGGTCCTTGGCAAAAAAGGAACACTTCTCTACTATTGGTGGGGTGAAGACTGGTGCAAACACTGTGGAAATCAGTATGGAGAGTATGGAGGGGCCCCCAAAACCTAAGATCAGAGATCCCATTTGACCCAGTTATTTTCCTTCTGGGTATCTTCCTGGAGGAATTAAAAACATCATACCACAGCAATATATGCACACCCATCCTTAGAGCAGCACAATTTATAACAGCTAAATTTGGAGGCAAATCAAATGTGCATCAACCAAGGAATGGATAAAAAAGATTTAAAAGTTTTATATAATGAAGTATTACTCAGCTATTAAGTAAGATAAAACTGAGGCACTTATGGCTGAATGGAGGGACCTTGAGACCATAAGCAGAAGTGAGATAAATCAGATCCAGCCTGTAGTAGCTAAATCTTGGAAACAGCCAAATACTATCAACTGGAGGGTGGGTAGAGAAGATGTGTCATTTTTTAATACAATGGAGTACTACTCTGACATAAAGAAGGCCAAGCTTGAGACATTCCTAGGTTAGGCTGTGCAACTTGTGACCATACTGTTAAGTGAAAGAAATAAATCATGTATACATGCATAGATGCCACATTGTTTCCTGGTGTGAAAAACTAAAAATGTAAGAAAGGAGCAAAATATTTATTAGGTATTGTGAAATAGGAAGAAAATGTTCAAATGGGGAGGGGAAAAAGGTGGGGAGGGGAATGGACAGAAGGGAAAAGCAAGAAAAAGTGAGAAAAGAAGAAAAAAGTGGAAAATTCCTTTATAAATGGAGAGATTGAAGGAAGGGTAGGGGAATGTGAAAAAGTTACATTATGTACAGTATAAATTCTCTACGACGAATGTGATCATTGTGTATATCTAAAATGTACCAACACAATCTGATTAAAGAAAAAAACTAATAAAACTAATTTTAAAAGAAAAGCCATTTGGCAAAAATAACCTCCATTCACAAAAATTTCTGAGCAAACAGGAATAGGAAATTGCTTGAAACCAATACAGCATATTTGCACATACCTACTATGAACACAATACAGTCATCTCTTGCTATATTGTGATTCACTTATTGCAGCTTCACTGTATCACAGATTTTTTAAAAAATATACCTAATTCTGTATCATGTAGTTTTCATTACATTGCAGAATTTTCTGGTATACATGTATTTATATAGTATTTATGATTTTAATTATTTAGCCTTAAAGTTTTAAAATAATATAAAAATATGTAAAAGTTAATTCAAATATAGTAAGTGGATATTAAATCAAAATAAAATAGAGTATATATTTCATTAGCAGATGAATACCATACTGTACACAATGGAAATGCAGTACACCACTTCCACTTGTACAAGCTCTACACCATGAGACTGTACACGGCACACGATTGGCTGGTGGAATGGGCGCTGACCAACCACAGCACTGGGTTCCGTATCCTGGGCACAGATTGGCTTGGTGACCACAGTGCCAGTCTGCTCACTCTACCACACTGTGCCCATACGTTGTGTCTAAGAGCATACGAAGTGCTTAGGAGAGTGCGGGGAAGGGTAATAGGAGGGTGGGAAAGGGTTACAGGAGCGTGGGAGGGTTTACAAAGCCTCAAAATACATATCAATAGTAAATAAATATGACGCTGCTACTTTGCAAACTTCACTTATCGTGGGGGTCTCTGGAATGTAACTCCTGTGATGGGTGAGGGATCGCTGTTCTTCATATTGGAAGACTAAAGACTTACTCTTAAGTTTGAAAGACGGGTGAGGATGTTGGATCTAATCTCCCTTGTTCAGGTACCAGAGAGTGAACATCATACCCACGTCAATATGTTGAGAAAAAGAAATGGAACGTACAAAGTAAGCAAAGAAGTAAAACTTCCTTTTCAGTCTACAAATGTGTCCTATTTAGAATATATGAAAGAGCCTGCAGGAGTTCCACCACTAGAATTAATAAATTTATTTAGGATTCCAACTCAGAATACAAAAATTGGTTGTATTTATGTATATCAGCAATGAGCAAAAAGACACCAAAACTATGAAACTGTATACTTTACAGTGACATCAGAAATCATGGCTGGGTGCAGTACTGCACCCTCCTAACCCATTAATTGGGAAGTAAGCCAGGAGGAGAATGAGTTTGATGCCAGGTTGGACAAATAAAAAATGATAACATTCTGTAAGTGAATTCAAACATACTATAATTGATAGCAATTGAGATCAGTGAAACTGACACACAAACTATTTCACAAGTGTATGGAACAAATATATCACCAGGAAAACACCCCTTTATGCATGCTTTATTAGTTTTTGATACAGTGAAAAGGTGAGATCCAGGTGATGTAAAGAGAGAATTTTACTTTTAAAAAAAGTCCTACAGAAATAGGACAATCACACAAAGATGAACTTTAACCTTTACCTCGCATCAAAAGTTAAAGATATGGTAATGATTATATGTAGATTATACAATGATAATAAATTAACAAATGTATGAATATTTATGCAAATCATACAGAAACTCTTTGTGTCTTTGTTTTACACAAATATTTCCTGAACACACGAAAGGCATAAATCATAAAAAATGATAAACTCCATCAAATGTGAAACTTCTGTTGTTTAGAAGATTCTGCTAAAAAAATAAAAGCAAGCTGGGCACAGCTATATATAAAACATGAGTTGGAACAAATTCCACTTTAATTATAAAGATTCTCACATTTCAAAGTCAAGATAGCTAATGTCCAAACAAAATGAAGCAAAATTTTGAGCAGTTTACCAAAGAACACATACAAGTGTCAAATAAGCACTTGAATACTGCTCAGTATTCATCTGGAAAAATGTGAATTAGAACCACACTAGCAGATCACTATGTATCACTGAGTGAAAAATAAATAAACACAGTCCAAATGCTGGAATGGAGACTTGTGAAATGCAAATGGAACGGCAAGCTGGAGAACAGCTTGTCCTATTCTTGTGAAGTTAAATATGCATTTACCGTACAAACCAGGCAACCCATGGTCCAGTATTTCTTCACAAACAGATGAAAGACAGAGAGAAATAAAAAGGGAAGGAGAATAATGTTATCGTACTCCACCACTGACACTGTATCTAAAAGTGTGCCTTGACTTAATATGATTGTCTCCTTTGTTTTATATGGCTTGTTTTGCCTGTTTGTCTGGTTTTAAGTCTGTGTATATGAAAATTAGCTTTGTAAGTTCTTATAAGATAGACAAATGGATCTGATAATGAGAAAATAAAGTGGAGTGAAGGGAATGGAATAAAAGAATTGAAATGTGCTATGTACACGCACCAATTTCCTACAAAGAATGGAATAATTATGCACTGCAAACCCACACTAATAATAGTCAGAAGAGAATGAAATCAATAAAAGCATATGGCCCTACAAAGTTTGTACTTTAATACATTTATCAGACTTGTATATAGTTATTCAAACTAGAGACAAATTAAAAGGTCATTAAAGGAAACATGGTTAATCCATGTTGAATCTGTACAATGGACTTCTACTATCTACAAAAAGAACAGGCTGTTTATATTGTCAAATAACTGATGTAGCAACAATATACATCTTAATAGCAGTGAAGTGACAGTAAACAAACCAAAAAGTTTATACCGTATGAACTACTCATATGACCTTCTGGAAACAGAAAATGCATAAGAACAGAAGTGAGATTAACGTGTGTCAGGAAGTGTTGTTCATCTGAGTGTGCTGTAAAAGAGTTTTGAGGAAAGTGTCATAAGGAAATTGTAAGGGACTAGTATAGCTGTCCTCTAGCCCAATATCTATAGTGGTTATACAACAGTAAATACTTGTCAACCTTATCAGATTTTTCACACATAAAGGTAAGTGTAATTATATGTGTATTATGGGTAAGTAGATCTGACTTGACAAAAAGAATAGGAGAAAGTTTAACAGGTGAGCTTTGAATCTAGCCTTTTGGTTCTTACTGATAAACCACCTGGGCTAGGCTAGATCCCAGCGTCAAACACCAGTACATACTACAAAGCTGTAGTAATAAAACAATAGTTTATTTGTGATAGAAAAGCCACAGAATATAAAAACTAGAAAGAAATATGTTCTAGAATGTATGGGAATTTGATTGAGGAAGCATTTCATGAGGGAGAAAGTGATGTGTTCTTTAACAAACAACATGGTACTCAGGTAGGAGTTAAAGTTCTACTTGGCTGTAAGGGTACCAGCTCCAACATGGAGTCAGGTAGTCTACTGTGGCGTGTTCTGAGTCATCACCCTCCAGGGACCTCTCAGATGTCCTGCAAGGACCAGCGACCTCTCAGAGCATGACTACAGCAAGATGAGACAGGCCATTGGTTCAAGGATATGAGGGCCCTGCATGGAGATGGTATGAATGCTGCACAGATTGGGTCTTGAGATGTACACAGTCCCTTAGAGGGTAAGGATTGTTCTGCTTACACAATTGTCTGAGCTCTTTGTAAAACCCCTAAAAATCCCTAGATAAAGATCTTCTTGGGTATCCTGCTCTGGGTGCTGCCCAGCCCACAGCTCTGCTTTCTTGCAATTACCTCTTAAAGCAATTTGTTGACACTCCGTTTCCTCCACCTGTGCTTTCCTACTTCATCACCAAGAAGCACAAACCTGCCGCTGCTGTAACATGACTAAGGGTGTCCATTGGGGAAAGGAGAAAGGAGGACAACATTAAGGACAAGTACCGATTTCAAGACTAGACTTCTACTCTTGGAAGATACAGATGCCTTTCATGCAGGTACATTTGTGGGGACTGTACAATACAGATAGAAAACTCGGTCATGAGGAGGAGGATGTGTATGTGCAGAAACTAAATCGTTAGAAATTGGACATGGGAGTGGGATGATTAATCAGCATTTATACTTCCACTAAATAAGATGAAAGACAAATTTCATATCTACATGTACATAATTGTATACATGTGACAGCGGTGAGATAAGAAAGTTCCTATTTGCATGTAATTTTTAAGTAAAACCACATCTGAGAGCGGCAGGGTAAAGTAAGGATGGAGAGCAGCTGGTGCAGTGCTGAAGAAGCACCTGTGCAGTGGGGCGATCGGTAAACTCCTCTGTCCATAGGCTGATCATGAAACCAAATAGACATTTCTGAGGAGGGAGTTTAATTTACCTCGCAAAAAATCAAATGCTTGAATGTAGCAAGTTTTAAATTTTCTGGGTCACACTCTTGAAAGAACAGACTTGTGTCCCATGAAGTGGGCGAGGGAGTAACTACAGAACAGGAGCCGGAGTCCGAGCATGGCTATGAAATTGTCTAGAACTAAGGGACAGCAAGCTGTGGTGCACGATGCAAAGGCGTGGAGGAAGCCGGCTTGAAGCTCCAGCATGGTCGACATATGGCATGAGGAAGAAAGACTGTCGCTTTCTCGAGTTGTGTGGCTCAGGATCTCCTGTTTATAACTGTGTGAATGCTTGCTAAGCCTCTTCCCAAAGACTTGAGAAAGAGATCCGCAAAGGAGCCCTTGAAAATGAAAGCCTCATTGACTTCATAATTAACACAGAGCACACATGTGACAGAAAACAGAAGACATAAAGTGTGTATTTCTAACATGCTGCAAACACTCATAGGTGTGAACTAACTCGATGTTTGAACGTGGAGGAGAAAAGATCCCAGCAGCTGGGGAAGAATCAAAAGGGCTGCATTAGTTATTGTAAAGGAAGGAGCAGTGTTCCAGCCACGGAATGAGGCTGTGCCACAGTCCTGGCACTAAAGCCTTCAACACACAGTTCTTGCTGCACGTCTCTGACTCTTTGCACATTCTTGCCCTGCTTCCTTGTGATTCTGAATGCAGGCTAAGAGGGGAGGCAAAAACACCTTAAACATAACAGCTTCAAAAGAGGGACATATTTTTTCTTTCCATCACATAGGGTCCAAAGGCCAGCAGACATTTCAGGGAAAGCAGAAAGCTTTTGTAAAAATATTGATAGCAATTTATCCCAGCCCTCAAGACAGGGACAAGAGGGTCACCACAAGTTTGAGGCCAGCCTGGGCTACATAGTGAGTTTGAGGACAGCCTGAACTACATGGTGAGATGCTGCCTCAAAAAAAAAGATAGATATGTAGGTAGACAGGTACACAAATACATAGATACATAGATAGATAGATATAGATACATAGATAAACATCTTCCCTTGGATCTCTAACACTTTCATTGCCTCTCCTTAATTCCTGTTCACCAAGCACCTACACATTCTATAATCACACAAGTAAACAGCAAGAGACATTCTCACTCACCATTTGATTAGCAACCCTTTCGGTGATGGTGAACCTGATCACCGCTTGATATAGCCCTTCACGTGCTTCATTTCATGTTTGACCTCTTTTTACACTTAATCCACATCTTCCATTTTTCCTGGACAGTTTATTTCAATATATTTTAAAGATACATTGTATAAAATATAATTTATTTACATATATGTATCTAAATTTGCATAATCAGTGCTGTGCAATGTATATAGCTTCTTTAATTTTTTTCTAAATTTCTTAAAATTTCTTATTCACCATTCTTGTGAGAAGTGTTGTGCCAAGCAGCTTATTTTAAGTGCAATGCATCATTAACATCTTCATCAGTCCTTGTATAATTATTAAAAGAACTTTGCTGTCAAAGAAATCATGAAATATTTAGTCTTCTCTGATCTATTTCACTTAGCATTATGATGGCAAAGGTGTACCCATTTTACTACAGATGATTCAAACTTGTTGTTCTTTATGGCTGAGTAGTATTCCATTATGCATACATGCCACATTCTTTTGTCACTCATTTGTTGATGGGCATGGGCCACTGCCAAGACTTAGCAATCTTCCGACATTAGTAACCATGGGTATGCATTTGTCACTATAATATGACCTCTTTAGTAATTATTTTAATGTCCACTGCAGTTGTGAATTGTTTTAGTTTTATTTTTTAACTTTTTATAGTCTTTTATTCTCAGTAAATACAAATTTCACACAACCACAATAGAGAAAAACAGTACATTATTATAATCTTAGTGATTTTAAGATGATGGTGGTATAACATTTTTCTCATTGGTGATGTAACTTCCTTCTTATGTATATTAAATTCCCCTCTTTTTTAAATATAGGAAGCAAAAGGATGAACACACAAATGTAAGTCCATTTCAAACATAGTAATTATTCAAATCACCAAACATATTGTTTGAATAATTTTTATTTAATTAAGCTGATAGATACAAGATAATTTTTTTCTGAAACCACTGGTAATATAGTAAACTTTAAAGAATTCATTTCAACTTCACTCACTTTTATTTCTCATAATGGAAATATATACATATTCAACAATAAATGCTTAATCATTTAAATTTCCACTTACCCTATTTGCTGAGACCTGAAATTCACTTCAATTAAATAAAGGGAAAAATGTACAAATATTCTTTCTTTTGCTCTTACAATTCAAAATAACATTTTTAGAACAGCAAACACCTTTAAGGAGAAATCCACAATTACACATTCTTAAGTGTATTAAGATGGTCACCTTTAATTGTCTTGATTATTAACATTAAAAAACATATGACCACTCCTAAACCAAGCAAGCTAGTAACTGGGAGGGCTTTCCTGCTGGGTACTCAAATCTCTGCCCTAATTATTATTTTTACATCATCTTCAAACAAGGAAAATTTCTCCAAATTGAAATACAGTTCACATGGACTTCTGGCATTGAATATCAGTGATGATGGTAAGACTTAACAACTGCCAACAGTGAAAAGCAGAAAATGACCTGCAAACTAAACTGACCCTAAAAGTCCTACTACACAGTGGGATCTGGCACTTACCACCCATAGTGTTTCTGAGGTACATAGAACAGACGCTTTGTACATATTGTATCTGTTTCTGTGCCTACAAGGTTAGAACTTTATTGCTCTATCACTTAAGTGCTTCATAGTATATACTTTTGTGACGTTAAGCCTGCGGATTTTAAACTTATAGCCAAGGTACTGTATTTATTATTTTTTCATTGTGGTAAATATATGCAATATAAAAGTCACCATGTGAACGATTATAAATACACAGCTCTGTAGCATCTACTCTGACTAGTCAGCTCCAGAACTGTTTCTGTCTTGCAAAATTAGCTTTGCCCCGTTAAGTAACTCCTATTCTCCCCTCTTCCCTGCCTTTGGCAGCCACCATTCTGCTTACTCTGTCCGTAAATTTGACCCCATTACATGGACACTTGCAGTACTTGTGTTTCTGTGACGGGATTATTTCACTTTACAGTGTCCAAGATTCATCTGTCTATGAAATGGGCTGGTATTTCCTTCTCTCTTGAGACTGCGTAATATTCCATCACATGAACATACCACAGTTTGCTTCTCTATTCATCTCTGGAGGGACAGTTGGGAATACTGACATTAAGAACATGGGTGTGCCCATATGCAAGATATTTCGTTCAGCTGTTGAGTGCATAGCCCAAAGTGGGACTATTGGGGGATTATAGTTCTATTTTTCAGTTTTGAGAAACTATCAACTATCTTTCACAGGGATAATGACATTTTAAATTTCCTGAAACAGTACACAATGGTTCCAAATTTAGTGCATTTATTTCTAAGAAATTACTGATGGGATAAACTTAAAGGCTACTTTGGTTTAAATCTATCATTTTACTATTTACTTTGCAGCATACATACTCGCTTTTATTCCCCCCCCCCATTTGTTTGAGATCTAAGGATTTCCTTCAACACCTTTGCTGTACATCCTTCTATATTCCTTTTATATTTAATCCTAGAGATTTTTTCACCTTTCACTTACAAAACTCTAAAGCAAATTATTTCTTATATAATTTATCTGATACTGCTAGATGATTCAATATTTTCAGTTTATTTACTTTACCCTTAAATTTGTCCTATTGATCTTATACATTTTTGTTATATATGTAAATTAATTTTTATGATTCAATTCTTGTTTGATATAATCCATACTCACCCTTTTCCACCTGTTAACCTTTCTTGTGATCTTTATTTCCTCTTACATTTTGTGTTGCTCCCTGGAAAAAAGGACAATGATTTTAATTGTTGCTTTTACTGTTTATGTAATGGTCTGGTGAATTAAGATGTTGCTTGGGATGTAGAGAGATAGAGTATTTATTATTAAAATAAAAAGAACAAAGAGATTGCCCACAATAATTTGAAACTGAGATTCTTTGACTCCAAATCTTTTAAAACTATATAATTCATTGATAAAATTTACTGTTTGGGGAAAGAGAAGGTATCCAAGCCCCTCTGTGCAGAACAGCAGTCTCTAAAAGTGCAGTTTTCTTGCCATACTAGTTCTTCTTTCACTCTCGCTTCCTAGTAAAGAAACAGCAGAACACTGAGGCCCTTGCTGGGCTGATGTCGCCTCTGCTCCAGCTGCTGGCAGAGGTGCGTTCGGCCATTGTCTAAGGTTGTGTACGTCGGCAGATGGAGTAAATAAGTGTGCATGTGTCCAGAAATGCACTTACTTTAATTTTAGCACTTTAGCTTGGTTTATAGATGCTACAACACTGTAAAAATATGATCACCTGATAAATTGTTATATTAAAATCCTATTTTCCTCCCATCTCACAGGAACAAGATATAAGAGAACATTATATTGTCTTCAATAAAATTTTAACTCTTCAAAATCTTTAAGAAATTTAAATTTTTTTACAATTATATTAGAATTAAATTATTCCACATTCTAAAATAAAAGGAACAAATTTTTGTATATTTGAAATTAAATTGATGGCCTAGAAAGGGAACTAAAAGCTTGATTATTCAAATGAAAACTTTTTGTTTGCATCAAAATATGCTAAAAAAAGATAAACCTGAAATTCAGAGATTGTCTCACTTTAACTAATGGAAGAAAATATGTATGAAATAAGTTGGAAAAACTTCAAATAAAAAATGAGAGGCATAACAAAAATTATCATTCATTCATCTTTATACAGACCTATTATTTTATTTATGGTGCTTTAGTTAATAAAAGCTTGTTACATAATAGTGTAGTGCCAGTTAATTTTCAGTATCCTTGTGAACTCGACCATTCGGATGCAAACACAAGTTGACTAACTTAACATGAATACTATGAGGTATTTAAAAGCCTAAACTTATTTATTATGGCTTCTAAAGCCATAAATCAAAACGCTTGTGAAGATTTTTTTTGATCATGTTGTTGCTTCAGCCCAGAGTGCACACGATACCTGAGTGAGCAACGAAGCTATGAACACCTGGCATCACTGAGCGATTGTGGGATGAAATGTCAGAGAAAGAAAGCAGATAGTTCCACTTTACAACAATAAAATAATAGAAGAGTTACCTAGCTATAGCGTGAAGCCTGACTTCACATCATATCTGCCGAATTATAGTCTTGCTTTACAAATGCATGACTCTGCAGATGGGACTAACTTGTTAATTTGCCTACATTCATCTGTCTGCTGTGTTAATTACCTTCTACCCACCTACTGGCAGAGGAGAGGTTCCCACCTCAGGAGCTGGGGGATGCTCAGATCCACGACACCTGATACTGCACAGGCACGCGCAGAGCAGTTCGTTACTCACGCGGATGCACACTTTTGGGAAGAGGACTCTGTGTCCCGTGTGAGGCTACTTGGGGTTGCACTTGAGAATGGAGTGAGCAGCCAGTGGCTGTGGAAGCAGGCTTTGTAATGTCAAGCAGTCAAGTGGCCCGGGCTCTTAAGGGAAGGTATAATTATCTTGTTCAAATAATTTCACATGTTGCAGAGAATCCAACTCATTACTCAGGAATATGCAGAACCACGCCTGAACCTTTGACAGGGAGGATTGCTTAGGGCTGGGGCCTCACCCATGGGGACACAAAGGGAGGGGAACTTGCAATTAGCCATATGCCTGCTTTCACTAGACGTCAAAGTACATACATTACTTGGGCCTTAGCATCAGATCTTATAGACTGAAAGCACCAGTGGCATTTGAGAGGATGAAAACAAACGTGATAGCGAAATATTTAGCGTAGAATGACTTTACTGACACTCATGACACAGCCTGCACACCTGTTTTCCAACCTGCACTGGTCTTAAGAAGAAGCAGTGGATAAAACAGCTGATGGTTTAACACACATCCAGGTAGAAGCTTTCAGTTGCACAGATAGTCACTGAGTACATCTCTGACACAACCAGGAATGAGAAATGCTATCACAATTCTTTTTTTACATATTAACTTTGATAAAAATAGTTTATATTTCCTGTGACTACCAAAAAATCCATTTAAAATGCTTTTGCTTCCCACCAAAGTTTCACGGATACCTTGAAGATGTGATGCGCACGTGGATGTGCTAGCAGAACTAGCTGAGTTTCTACTGAAAGGTCATTTGCATCTAGAAGAGCTATTAGTGTACAGCAGTGACTATTTAAAATCCAGTATTCAGAAGATATTTGGGGGAGGGGGGAGAAGTCATCAAGATGCAATACGGATAGATGCCAGACCCCCAGATCAGTGTAATTACTATGAATCATAAATATATCATCCTAAAAAAGAATTTTTAAGAAAAAAGATATCTTGTGAAAAACAAATGAAAAAAGCTGTTCATTTAAAGAAAAACCAGTAATGGTATTTGCTGCTAATGGCAAGCTTAGAAATCACAGGCAAATTCAAAATTTTGGAAAACTTGCATTTGTCACTATAAAATTAACAGCTTTCTGTTATTCAGAGATGATTCTGGTGAAATAGTTATACTTACAGATCAGACTCTTTTATTATTGGTTAGAACAAGTAAATATTCAGGAACTCCCCTGAATTACAAGTGAACCAGTAATTTTTGAAGGGTGCCTCTTAAGCATGTCTATGTACATTATCCAATGATCCAATGAAATGCAAAGTATACCAGTAGATAGAAATGGAATGGGATACAAATAGTTTACTGCTATTATTTGCACATTCCTCATTGCTGCTAACATTTCACATTTGTCACTTGACTTTGGATGTGTTACTAAGGAATAATAACAATACTGAAATATGAATATTGCTTTTCTCATCCCCAAGTGTATATAAAAACACTTTTAAAAATTTCAACACAAAACAACATATTGCAAAGCATTAAATACAAGGGCAAATATAAGTATCCAGACACTTTCTATTATGATATACATTACAGATATTTTAAGAAATATAAATCATCTATAATATTTTTAGTATGTCTTGCTTATTTCATAAAACAAATTATTTATGTTTACCTTCAATGGATTTACTATTTCACAAATATGGACCAATATATAGTTTAAATTTTCTCTGTAATTTCTAAAGCAATCATATTGATACACCCAACCTATATAAAGATATCTCTTTACATTTCTTAATAGTTAATAAGTATTTATAGATTTTAAAGGCAAATGTGCAAACCACTGTCTACATGTTATTTCGTTTTATGTGTTACTGAAATTTTTGTCTGCTTAGCATTTGAAAAGTTAAATGTTGACATATTGAAGTTTGAGTTTGTGTTTCAACTTGTGTCATGCATAATACCTAATACAGATGTATGTGTGCCTGCACACATGCATTTATATTTTATGGAAGGCACACAAATAGAAAGTTTAGTGGAATTAAAATTCCACTTGTACTCATCATATATTTATTCAGTATTTATAATGTGCCAGTTAATGTTCTAGGTATCTGAAAACCTAACTAAAAATAAGTATAAACTATATTAATGCAACACATTTTAACATTTTAGCCTAGTTTCCATTTTTAAAAGGTTATGGACCAATAGATACTGGTGTCTTAAATTTTATTTATTTTTATTTTTATTTTTATTTTTTGCGGTACTGGGGATCGAACTCAGGACCCTGCGCTTGCTAGGCAAGCGCTTATTCCACTGAGCTATATCCCCAGCCCTTATACTGGTGTCTTGATATCAGCAAAGCATTTGACAACCAACCAAGTCATTAACACTATCAAGACTGTTTAGTCCAGTGGTTGTATAATTGCTCCAGAAAATAGAACTAAAGAAGCATGATTACTGCATGTTTCATCCATTGTGCAGGTCTCCTAATAGTAGACCTTATGGCTTCTCTTTGACCATGTACTACGTAATGAGGAGATAATACACAAGTCTGCAAAGAGCAGTGACGAACAGGACCTCGGAAAAATGGCATCTTGTATTCAAAAGACATTTTGCAATTTACTTAGTTCCATGATTTTAAGCAAGTCACTATTCTCCTCTAATTTTCTCATTTGTGATACGGGATTAAGATTAGAATATCTTTGCAACATAGTTTTCTTTTAAAGATGAAATGAATTGTTATTTCTAACCACTATAAATGGATGCTGTATTTATTCATACAATCTACATAACCAGAAGCATATAAATAATCAATTAAAAATGCATTCAATTACCTGGAAAATAACTATTTCCTAAGAAGACCATAGTAAAAATATGTAATAAATGGTTCAACTTGACAAAGTCTAGGTAATATCAGGAAGTAAAATTAGGGAAAAACCTTGAACTGAAAGAACTCTTTCTATTACACCGTGAATCGTGTGCCAGTTCGCACCAGCACTTACCAAAATTGCAGATGACATGCAGCTAAAAGACAAAGACTGCTGGGTAACAGAATTAAAACCTAAAACAGCCTCTGTAGTCTGGGCTATGGGATAAGTCTAGCAGAATTAAATTTAATGTAGAAAAATGTAGGTCTTCCACTTGAGTTATTAAAAGAAGCAATACATATTTCAGGATGTAATTGATTGTAGGTTCATTATAAGGCAATTAATAAGTTACAAAAATGCCCACCTCACACAGATTTCGGCTTTATTTTTAGGAACGCATTGTCTTGGCCGATTACCCACCAGTACAGCCTCACAGCGGTCAGCCTCTCCCACGTGCCAGTTAGAGGGCTCTGAAAAGTAGGGCAGATTTCCCCAGCACAACACTGAAACTGAGCTGACTTAAACTGTCAAATTAGGCGCCAGGAAAGACTAAAGACAGTAATTAATCTTGATTCGACACCATCACAGCATATCTGCATACTCCTCACACTTGGCACAGCGCACAGGAGCAACACCGCTGAGGTGGTCAGTCACTCAGGTTCGATGGACGGCTCCGGGTCGCTTCCAAGTTCTCCTTCACTCCAACTCCTGCTTGAATCAAAGGCGGGCAGGCCTTCCCTTCTTGCCCTTCTTAACTGGATCTAGCTCCTGAGAGCTGCTCACTCTCACATTGTATTTGGACTTCCTTTCTCCAACCGCTGCAGAATTCCATTCCTAGTAGACTCCAAAGTGACGCCGCCTCCCCGAGGGGTGTAAATTTGATGACATTCTGGAAGTAGCTCTCTCAAGTTCAATCTCCTGTTGAGAGACGTGAAGAGAAGAGAGTGCGCTGGTTACGAGCCCCTTGTCGCAGGCAGGGCCACCTGAGGTGGAGGGAGCCGGCTCAGAGCCTGGTGACTCTCACACTCCTACAAACACTTCAGGAGACTTCTGATCTTCTAGTTTTGTGGTGCTTCTAAAGTAATAATTTAAAAATGAGTAAAACACGCAATCTTTTTTCCAAGAATTTTGAAGACTTGTAAGTACTTGATTTTGGCAAAATTTTTAGAAAAACCTTATGTAGTAATTTCCACACTGATCACCACTGTGATGATGAGAAAATAGGGTGAAAATTTTACATATAATGTGACATATATATGAGTATATTAGTCAGTTAGGTAAAACATTGGCTATTATACAATAATTGGAGAAGGAGACAGGCATTCATCAACTCAGACACCTGAAACAGAGGACATAGCACGTGACCTATAGGGATTATCTAATCAGTGCTTCATTTTCCATTTATTTGTTTTAAACTCTTTAAGTTAAAATTTTAACTTGAAATCTTTTATATTTATTCATTTTCTTTAGGCAGAGATTGATATCTTGCTTCAGAAATATATTCTTAATGAAATTAACTGCTATTAAAACAATACAGCAATTTGAAATATTAAGAACAACTGAATCTATTAAAATGCACACCTAATCCTGTGTAAATATTAATTTTGTGTATCATGTGTGTGAAACTGATTTTTCTCTCTTATCATCCTAAAAAGTCCTTAAACAAGTTTGTATGTTAAATTCAAATTAAAATAATGTAGAAATATTTTACGAGATGGAAGTTGAAACACATGGATTAAGCAGAACTAAAAACAACGAAGGTATCAGAAATGATCTCTGAAATATTTCCACTCTCACATGGAAAGGTTGATTTTTTTCTAACACTAAATTCAGCACACTTTCCTTCTGTAATGTAGCAGTTACAGGGTCTCTACAAAATTCAAGTGTGTCAGTTCAGGCAGTGACTTCACATTTGCTTTTTCACAGGTTTAAAAAAACAACTGATGCCAGAATATATTTCATGTGTCAGGTACTCTCTACCTTTAAAACTATCAAGCACATGCAGTAATGGCAACGTATCCATCAAAACTTTATCATGATTGCAAAGAGGCATAAATAGTCTGCTTCCCTATGACAGAGCTTAGCATGCAGCCAAAAACTACAGTTACACAACTACATAGTGACATTTTGGTCAACAGTTGGACACATAAGTTGTGGTGGCCCCATCAGATTGTAATGTAGTAAGCTGTACTAACTATGATTTTGTGGGGATGCCCTATATTACTTACACAAAGATGAAATTGTTTAACAATATAATTCTCAGTTGATAACCCTGTCATTAAACAGTGCATGTCTGAAATCTTACACAGCATGCACACCATCAGAGAAAGTATAACCCTATCTGGATGCTGTGATGCATGCCTATAATCCCAGTACTCTGAGCCTGAAAGATTATAAATTCAAGTCTACCTTGGGCAGCATAGTGACTTAGCAAGACCCTGTCAAAAAATGAGAAATTAAAGGGTGAGAGTCTGCAGATGAAGCTCAGTGTAAACTCCTTGGGTTCAATCCACATATCAGAAAAAAGCACAATTTTGCCATAGAGGTGAAATACTCCTCCCTTTCCTCCTCCTCTTAGCTAAATTGGAGGATTACACTGCAGAATGACAACATGACTCTACTAATAAAACTTTTGTTGTTAATAAAATGTATAACTAAACCCTTTATAACTGTTTATTCTGCCCCTCTCCTTACAAAAGCAGACAAATTGTTTTCTAGATCTAGAGGGAGAAAAGTTTTTCCTCAGTAGAACTTAGCAATTTTAAATTTTCATTTCTTTTAACATGTATTAAGTACTGACTTAGTCAAGCATTTTACTAGAAAGTGAGGATACCATCAGGAACCTGACAGCTAATCTTGTGTTGTCTTGGGTGAGCCATAGTGCCTATGTAGAGTTCATATATCATTATGGTTATATATCATTATTTTGCATGTGTTTGTAAGGGAATTTTGAATGGGATATTAAATCAGTAGACTTTGAATACAACAGATTGCTGTCCATAATATCAGTGGGCTTCATCTAATCAGAAGACCCAAATGGAATCAGAAGTTGAGTGACCCCATCCAAGAGGGGATTCTCCAGCTCTGTCTTCCACACGGGCTCCTCCTGATTCCACAGGAAAGCTCATCCTCGTTCCCCTCCTCTCCAGATTTTGGTCTCATAGCCTTAACAACTGTGTGAGTCAGCCATTATCATCTCCTAATAGACAGACACACACACACACACACACACACACACACACAAATACTATTGGTTGTGTTTCTCTGAAGAATCACGACAACCAGAGGAATCAGAATATATTCCAAGGCCTTCAGGATCTCACTACTAGGAGTGACAAATACTTTGATGAGTAACTGCACTACACAGTGTGGAAGTATAGTAAAGGATATATATTCAAGGGTAATAATGTATGCAGTGGTAGAAATCTATACAGATTGGGAATAGCAAGATTGAAGAAAAGTTGCTAAATTTTTGTCTTGCAAATTGGATAAGATTTAAGTACTCAATGATGTAATTAATGTAAGAAAGAATGGAAGCATGAACTGTACCAGGCAAAACAGAAATGATAACATAGGCTAGAAAAACGACTGCTGCTTTGGTAGAAAAGTCAAGGTGAATGAGAGACAAGCAATGAGTTAAAGTCACGGTCCATGAACTTGTAGCCTAGACAAATAGCGAACATTACTGATCTATCATCCATCTATCCATCACCTATCTATATCTGATCAATCAATGCATCAAATGGAACAAGTGCATCCAAAGCATGGGCCCGAGTGTAAAGCAACTGCTTCTTACTCAGCTTTGTTTTCGAGAATCCAGCCCTAACCTCTACTCATTCTTTTTTTCTGCACTATTATATTTTCCTCTGTACTTTCCAGTCAGGTGTTTGCCAGGCACATACTGCGGTGCTGAACTATCTCCCCAGCCCTCTTTCTCTCTCTGTCTTTCCCAAGTGTGTTGACTGGTCCTAGCACAAGGTAATATCACACAAGTCTATGGGCAATTGTGTACTGATTTTCATTGATTGCATTTCATTCCACAAACCCTCTTTTCTAAAAATTGCTCCTGTGCCAAGTTTGTGTGTGTGTGTGTGTGATATGATTAAGAAATTCTCAAAATACACAAAGTGATGCTCTTAACATCACAGTGAATGTTAAGGTTATTTCTACCTTGATGGATTATCAGAAATAATCCATAGATCAGGATTTCTGTACTGATGTTAAGGATAACTATAGTCCACTAAACAGAATTAAATATTTAAGAATAAAAAAGTTAAAATTCTATAATATGTAAATCAACAGCCCACCATGCAAGAAAAAGTTCTAACAGGATTTACATATTCAAAATGAATATTAGAGTAAGAGGCTTGAGAAACATGATTTATTATAAAATCACAGCAAGAATATGTAGGTTTCAGAATTATTCTCTAAGTAATGTCAAAGTATCACCTGCATGAGTTAACTAATTAGCTTAATAAAGCATCCCATCCCATCTCCCTGAAAAGCTGTTTTCCTTGAAGATTGTCAGCTGTGTGATTGAGTGACATGTAAAAGCTCTTGGTATTTTATGCCCATGTGATCCTTGGCATTCAGTAATGAAACTGCTCTTCTGTGTTTGTAGAAGAAGAGCATTCAATTTTCATGGAAATGTCAGAAAGATTATATTGTTTTCTTCTATTTATTTTTATAGTCTTAGTCTGGGATATATTTGAAGGCCTGTCAATGGTGTCCTTTGCAGTTGCTTCAAAAGCCATAAACAATTGGGGCAATTTGAAAATGCTGATTTATTGTTAATGCCACAATGTGGGAATCTTTTTAAGTAAGAAATAACATGACATCTATAAATTTCCACTGGAGGATACATCATTTCAAATTTTGAGTGTCTTTCTGGGTTTTTTCATTAATTTCTCCAAAGTTCTAATAAAATTTTCTAGGATAGGCTCACCATACATGAAAAAATGAAGCTCTCCTTTGTAAATATAATGTAGGCTAAGTACTTGGCATATACTAGGCATTCAATTAATGCTGACTGATAAAAGGATCAAATGCAGTAATCAAGCAATTAATAAACAATAATTTGAAAAGTCCTTTTGCCTAAATTGCTCTAACTTTTCCAATAATTGCAAATGCTTTATCCAACAATAAGTTTATAGTCTTCAAACTTGCTTTGTTTCAATTTTACCTTAACCAACATTACACTGTTTAACACTTGAACATGATAAATATTAACAAATATGAAACTACATATTTTAACACTGAGTTGAGTTCTAATGTATGTTATTGCATGACAATTTAACATGGCAGGTGGGAGGGGGAAAAAGAAAGACATAGAGCACCGAAGGGAAATAAAATAAATGAAAAAGTAGGAATGAGTAAGCACAGACTACACTTCTGCTGAAATAAGAAACGGCTCTTCAACTATTTATACATTATAGACATATGCAACTGTAAATGTTTGTAACCATCCCAGAAACTGGAGAAGATAATGATGAGTAAGCACTATTCTAGATGTCAGCAAAATTCACAAATGTAGGGTGTTCTGGGAATATGTAGCAGGGACCAAGTAACCCAGACTTGCTGAATTCAAGGCAGCTTTTTCAATGAGATGGTAGCTTGAAATATATTATCCATTAGAATATTCACGAAAGGCTATAGGAGTTAATTGCGCTAATTTTCACAGTAAAAATGAATTACATGGAAGCTGTATTGGTCAGCAGTCCTTTGCCTAAGACAAAATACATGAAGTGTACAATTTAAAAGGAGAAAATGAGTGGTTTGGCTCACCGTTTCTGAGCTTGTAGTCCATAGTCAGCTGCGCCAATTGCTGTGGGTCTGAGATGAGGCAGAACATCAAGGCAGAAATATTCTACTGGAAGGAGGTAGAGAAAAAATGAAAATAAACATGTATTATTTTTAAAAAGAACACCATGGTGGAAGGGCCTGGTGTAACAATGCTGCCTGTTTCCCTGCACACAGAAGGCTGAGCAGGGGAACAGCGCACTGGGAGATTTGCCCTCTGAAGTCACGTCCCTTTCCCACCCTCAGCTGGGCGCTGTCTCCTCTTAGCATATTCGGCTATGAGCATCAGTGAAGACCTCTCTGGTGTGTAAGGACCCTGCAATCCAGTCAACCTCCCAGAGTTGCTTAGGCCTCCAAACCTGCAGTTCAGACAAATCGGCACACAGTGGCATCAGCTTGAGGAAGGTGCATCGCCACACAATGGAAGGCAATGGTTCCCTGCTTTAGTCAGCCATATGTCTCAGTTCTCACTGATGACCTATGAATAGAGGCGATGCGGTCACCTGCTTGTTAACTTCCTTAAGAAGAATTAAAGTGCATATTGTTGAGCATCAGCTTTGACTTGAAGGTCAAGTTCAACATCTTTGGCAACAACAACAAAACAAGCTTAAGACAAGCCAGCACCATCTGAAGGAGCACATCTTAGAGGTGCTGCGGGAGGGTACAGAGCTAAGGCATGGTCTTGTCTTGTGGAGTTAAAGAATGACTTGGAAATGTCGGTGTGAAAATTCTTTGTCTATGCAATGGCCTTGCTTTTTAAATCCTTTTCTAGTGTATGGCAATGTGAAAAGAGTGGGATTGTACATTATTTTTTTCCTATGAATTGTGTTTTTCTCCTGAAAACCTTGTGTGTTCCTCTGCGTTTGCACTTTCATGTGCATGTGTGTGTAACCTCACTTCTGTGAAGACTGATGGGGGGATGCTTGGGGCTATAAAACAGGAAATGCACAGAGATTCCCTTAGCATAAGCCCAGGATGCTTGAATTTAAGCACATGAAGATGGCTGGGCAGGGCAAGGACAGCAGTCCTCTTAGAGAGACACATTCCCAAAAGCCTGGAAAATTCTCAGGAAGATCAAAGACTTATCCAGCCCTCTCTCTCTCTCTCTCTCTCTCTCTCTCTCTCTCTCTCTCTCTCTCTCTCTCACTCCTTCCTTCCTTTTACTCCCTCCAAAATTTCCTAAATTGGCATTCTGGTTTCCACTCGTTATTAGCTACATGATTTGAGAAAGTTACTTAAACTCACATTTAGCATCAGCAAAGTGAAAATGATGATAGACTATGCTTATTATATTATTTCAAGGATTGAGTTTCTGCAAATCTATCCTGAAAATTTCTGACACAGTACACAGCAGGGCTGCATCACTGACTGTCAGGAATTTGTATAGAACACATGAAGTGAACCTGACATGGATAAGTCAGTATTTTAATGAAGAATAAATGTAATAATACAAAAAGCAGAGCCTTAAATAATTTAAATAACCACAGAAATATACTACATTAATACAGAAGCGTTTCTCTATAAATACTTTTCCCCAGAAATGTGGAGTAGGCTCAGGTCCTTCTGGCTGCAGGCAAGTGATTCACCACAGAGTTCCAGCTTCAGCCTTGTTAATGTTTTATTGTGAAGCAGGATTTCCCCAAGCAGCCCAGGCTGGCCATGAGTTTACTGCCCTCTTACTTCAGATTTAGGGTATTTTATTAAATTAACGGTGTATTAATCACACAAGAAAATTATAAAAAGTTTAGTATCTCCCTTTATGATTTCCTATACTCATTCTAGTCTCTTCAGATTTGGGTTATTTCCTGGGAGTAACTTTCCCATTCCCTATCAGATCTCTTTTTTAACCACTCGCATTATTATGAGATACTATTGTAGTGGTTAAATTTATTTAGTAACTTACAAATAAACATAGGTTCTTTGTGCTCTTGGAAAGAATTCTGTCTCCTTTGCATCTATTTCCATGCAACTGATTGTTAAGTGTTAGGAGGAAATTAATATAAACAGTATAAGAAAAGTATTATGACCTTCCTCTACAGTTACCTCTAGGCAGTATTAATCCTGACTTATGCACAGTACCAGTTTTTAGAACTTTCCTCTGTGTGTGTGCTAATTTCTTAGTGGGACAATGAGTAACAGATTGAGAGAGAGAGAAAGAGAGAGAGACAGAGATTATGCAATTTACTATATACTAGTAGTTCCATATGCCAATTTCTCCATTCTTCAGTGAACTCTTCTTATTTATTTTTTGCTGAGATGTTCCACACAAATGCACAGTGACTGCACTATCAGAACAAATCCCAAGTGTCTACAAAGACAAAATTTAAAGCAGACTGCTCTATTACTAAAATTTAGTAGAGATGGGAAGTTTGTGACCACAACTCTATGAAACATACTAGGAATATATAAATAAATTAAAAAAGTTAGTGCTTTCTGACTTATTTTTATCTTTTAATTACTAAGAGACAGTTTTATAATTTGGGATTCATAGTCATATCTCTCCACAAAGGAAAGATTCATTGAATCTTAGATTTAAGAGTCTAGATCTAATCAATAGATTCATTAGAATCTGCTAATTCTACTCTAAGATGTAGTACAGAAAATTACATGCCGTTTTCTCCTTTTAGAAAGATTTAACTCAAATTATTATAGAATTTCTGCAAAAGAAGTAAAAGGAAAGCTCGTATAAATATCCATCAAAAATGTTATGCTTTTATATGCATGTACACTCAGTTTGGCACCCAACAAGGGGTAAGTTCATTCAGACAGATGAAAAGTGACCTATGAATGTGACCTACGAAAAGGGAGCCCCCGAGAATCTGACTTTCCTAGCTTAATACCAAGACAAACTTGAAGTTCATAGGAACTCAAGAGCTGAAATTACTTATTTTTAAAGCTCATGTTTATTTTAATACTGGGGGCCTCAGTAGTAAATGATAGAGTCACTTCAACGTGCTTCCTATGTAGTAATTCACATCAAATTTTAACCTTTTATGTACAGATGGTCTACAACTTAAGTTACTATTCTATTTTATATTTTCAAATTCTTTTCTAACAATGGCTAGTTCTGAAAATTACTTACTCTGAAACTCACACTTACCCACATCGTATTTTCAACATTCCTTTTGATAGAATTGCTTCAGTTATTATTTTGCTGTGCACTTTTTCTGCATCCTGCACCTTGTAGAGATAGAAATTAAATAAAACACACAAAACAGCTTCTGTTACTAGTGACTATAAGTATTCCACAGCCAATACCAAATTTCACAAATGACTGTCTTTGCCTCTTGAATTTCTTAAAGACCTGTCCACACCATCTTACAGACCTCTTACATTGCTCACGTGGAATGGGTGAGGGGGAGGCAGAGAACAGAGCTGGAGAATAGAGCAAAAACTCATACAATCGAGACACAGTGGGTCCCACCGCTGACACTTGTTGGTCAGGATCTCGAGTCACACAGATAACTTGAGCCTAGAACTCAAGAACAGCCTGGATCACACAGTGAGGTCATATTTCATACGTAAACAAAATTCTAAAACCTTATGCTACAATCTTTCAAAGCCGGAAAGATCGTCACATAGAAATCTGAGGATGAACTTGTACAGATGAATGAACACGCATTTTTAAGTAGGTTGGCGACTGCAGGGAGTGAAATGGGTATCTATTGATACAGAAGTCACGTTAGTATAAAAGAAATAACTGCAGCAGAAATGAAATTACATGATTGCCTGTATATTTGGGCTTCTGGAGCAAAATAGCATATCCTCACACGTGGGTTATGAACAGTGGCCTTTACTGGAGGGTGAGAAATCCAGTCTGAAGACACTGAGAAATCTGACGTCTGATGAAGGTCAATTTTCTGAGTCATAATCTGCCACCTTTCTGATGCATCCTCACATGGCAGTAGACAGGAAGTTCTCTGGAGCCCTGAAACCACATGAACTTCATTCATAAGAGCTCCTCTGTGAGGACTTAACGGCCCAACTCCTGCAACTTTTACACCAGGAATTACATTTCAACAGATGAAACTCAGACAGAACAACAACTTGAGTCTAAGACAACAGTGCATACTTTTATTTGTACAGGGAAACATACTCACAAAAATATGAAAAGAATGCATTGTAAGTCTGATGTGTAACACTCTTTCCAGACACAAACTCCAGACATGAACATGTCTTCTGTAAGTCATTAGCAGGTACCTAAGACTGCCATGTCTTCACTTCCCATGAACCTGCAAGGCCCAGCTAAATTCTGCATACATGAAACATTAGAGAATTTTGTATGTTCAATTCAATTTATCTCTAATCTACCACAATCATTTTAGGTTTTTTTGTAAAAATGTATGGAACAAGTATAACATCATTGGGGGAAAAAACAAAAAGAGGATCAAAAGAAGTAGAACAGAACTACAAATAACAATATTCCCAACTATAAACAGGATTTAGTTTGAGTTTAGTTCAGAGAAAATAGCAAAAATATTTTACATAATGAGTAAGAATAGTTCAGAAATGCCCTGCCAGCTTTCCTAGCAAATGCAGGGAAATGATCCAATTATAAAATTATGTGTTCCGTTAAATTTTACAAAATTAAGTCTGCATAGAAGTAATATGTTATCTGTTGTTTATTTTGTTTCTACAACGTGAGAGAAAGAAAGAACACTCCCTACCTAATCCCCAAATTTTCCAAAGGGGCATACGTCGAGAGACAAAAATAACAATTTTAAAAGTAACATAGTATGAGTTTGTGGCTTTGAAAAACCCTTTTCTATAAGGAGACACAGTGTGTGGATGCCTGCAAGACAGGTAACAGATAAAACATGTCACTCTTCTAAGGTCCAATAACAAAGTTCTTCAGTGAAACCAACCATAGTTTGGGGCCTAGCTTAAATAGAAAATATATCAAATAAGTCTGGCAATCTGAAAATCCTAACTGAATGAAGAGAAAAGGAGCTTTTAAAACATATCTTATGATGGAAGATCACGACAAACTATCTTCTGACAAGAGCGTAGTTATCTCTGGAGGGGAGTAATTCTGAGTAGAGCGCATTGCTATTTTGGACTCACGCCACCACTATCCACATTTCTGAGGCAAGAAAATAAGCTCTTCTTTAAAGTTTATGTATTGTTAGTAAACAGAGTTGGGAAAGTAATAAGGAAAATTCTCCAGTGTATTGGAGCAGATTTTATTTCAGAATCTCAGGAAAGTATAACATGAGGAAAAGAATATCGCTAATTTGGACAAATCTTGCACAGCTTTAGCACCGGAGAAGTTCTGTTACTTTACTGGTGGAAAGAGATGAGAGGACTAGAAGGCACACAGCAGAGATGCAAGGCAGGACGTAGCAAGAGTGCTGAGAGAGGCCCCGGTTTGTAGGGAAATACTGCTTCCTGTCGAGAGAAGCAACTGAGGTGGTCACACGGGCAAGAATACATAACTAATTCATTATCTTCTGCTAGATGGCCTCACAGACTGTTGCACACTCTAGGTGTGGCATGGGTGTTCATTGAAGAGTTGACTGCAACTGACATTTTTTTAATTTCAGCACCAAAACTTCCAACCCAACACATGAAGTAGAGCTTACAAAAATTTCGGTCTTTCACTTATAATACAGCTAGGAGCCAATGCCATGTAGTTTACATCTCAGTAGAATATACAGAAAAGTGAATCACTGGTTTAATTTTCTGGACATATTTTAATTATTTCATGCAAATGTAGAAATATTTTAATAGCAATAAAATATCAGTTATGTTGTCTGCAAGCAGTATAGATTTTACACTGCCTATATGCCAATGAATGGCTGATCTAAGAGCTTTAAAACTCAACTGAGTGCAGAGTGAGGTTAACGTATTTATTAAAACTAGGAGATTTAAATGAAACTCTCACATGAACAGAGAGACAACAGTTTCAAACACTGGCTACATTAAATATCATGATTTTTAACCCTTAAGTCTTTTTTATGTACAAACACATAAACTATTGAAGCCTAAAATCATAATGGGTTGGGCCTGAAAACTATTTCTTCCTGGACTGAATTTTAAACAGAGTGAACACTCTACAAAGCAGAAAAGAAGCATCTAATAGAGAAAGCAAAGTAGCAATCAGGAAGGTTCTTCAAAAGTGGAAATTAGAGAGGCTCGGAGGATCCCCGGCGCTGCCTGCGAGGAGCGGACTCCCAGTGCCGGGTCTCACTAAATAGTTCAGGCTGGCCTTGAACTCACTGTGTAGTCCAGGCTGGCCTTCAACTCTCAGCAATCCTCCTACTCAGCGCTGGAATTACAGCCTTAAAAGGTAGAGGCCTGAGATCCGGGGAAGATGGCGACCAGGTGAGCAGCAAGGGAGCGAACCTCCTTAATAAACACCACCAGCTCGAGACAGACTTGGCAAGCGTGAATGACGGGACCTCGGCTGGGAAGTATAAACTGGGCGTATTTCTCTGAGATGCCGGGGGAGATGTGGTAGGGCAGACCAGGCTGCCGGGGCGAGACGTGGGAAAGCCCCAGACGCTGGGAGCCAGGGACGATCCCCGCGGGGAAGAAGC
>PVLD010021899.1:0-30450 GCA_004027595.1 Dinomys branickii
AAAAAAAAATAAAAAAGAAAACACAAGAACCAAAAATCCAAAGACAAGAAAGAAAACAGGCATACATCAACAACAGCAACAACATCAACAACAACAACAACAGAAAAAAAAACACCGCTTGTTGCTGCTTTACATATTGTTATCTTCGAAGTGTGTGTTCAGGCTAACACATACAGATATACACTATTAATCTAATATCCTGTCTTCGAGTTTATATATTTCATATAACTTAGCAATATCATTTGATCTAAGACGTTAAAATCAGTCACTTTGTTTTGCAGTTCTGCCCTCCCCAGTTCCTGCCTGCCTGACTTTGAGCTTGCCCCAGACCCCTGATTCCCGCTGTTCTCAGCTACAAACTAGGATTGGTGCTTGTGCTGTGGAGGTGCACCCTGAGAATTCAGAGCTGAGGGATGCAGAGCTTGGGGAAGTGCTCAGCGGCTGTGACAGAACGAGTTGTCAGTGTCGCTGTGTGTCATTTTCTCCGTTTATCACAGCAGCTTAGATTTTGTGTTTAGGAAAGTGAATAGTGAGAACGAGTAGAATCATCAGCAAGAAGGCAAGAGCATCACATCTTGAAAGCACAGAAGGACACTAGAAATAAGAAACAAGATTAAAAATATTCCCACCTATGTAGGGGAAAACACAGGCTGAGGAGAGATTGTGGAGACTAAGGACTCCCCCACACTGATGCTAAAATGTCAGTGAGGCCCCAGCTGCCATTTGGGGCCATTCCTGCCTCTCTGTTATGAAAGAGCAGCTTCAAACACCCTACATCAAACATGCTGCCACACAGGCATTCCTTTGAGGACCAGTGAGACATAAGCTTCTTTTCCGTGGTTCCTGGCACCTGCCTCCTCCACAAGTGACAGGGGTTCTCAGCCTCATCTCTCCAGCTCCTGCTCCTGTCCAGCCCTGCTGGAGACAGCTCTCCTTACTTAGTCAAAACAGCCAAAGTCCTGAGAGTCAGGAGCTCTCAGTTGTGCAGGCAGGGCTGGGGATATAGCTCAGTGGCATAAACGCTTGTCTGGCAAACCTGAGGTCATGAGTTCGATTCCTGGTACCGAAAAAAGACATAAACTTGTGCAGGCTGTGCAGCTGGCTCTGGGTGGATTTCACAGAGCAGCACTGCATAGGCCCTGTTTATCCTTCCTGAGTCCCAGGGCCCATGACCAACTCCCACTCTTTTCAAGATGTTCAAGTCCTGATTCTTGGCTCCTTCTTCTCCGTCTCCATCCTTGGGGCACAGCGCTGTCCTCTCCCTACTGCCCCATAATCTGAGCAGTCAGCAACTTCCTGATGCTAATTACAATGAATATGCAGTAGTGAGTGGGAGGGTTTCAGTGACGTGCAGATCCTTCTGGCGTCCAGGTTTCAAGGAGGTGGGTTATATGCTTCCTTCATCTGCTTCACTAAAGGTCATTCCAGGAAGCAGTTGGAATAGCTTTCATACAGTCATAGGTGTAACTTTCTGAATACATTCCAGTGCACTCCTCATGGACAATAAAAGCCCGAGTGCTGCAATTACAGCTGTCCTTGGGGATTAGAGACAAGAGCACTGCTCAGGGACCTACGGGGATCTGTGCTGGACTGTTTGCTGACCTGACTGCTAGCTGTGTGCACAAGAGACAGCTCAGGCACCTGAGTGACGCTGGAACACTGTGTACCTTCTTTTTTTTATTTTTTATTTTAAAGACAAAAGAATGGAGACATATGAACCAGAATAAGCCACAAACAATACCAAAAATACAGAATTATACAGAATATAGTAGGGAATTAGCACTGGATGCTGTATTACATAACGTCATCTTCACACTAGTTAACACACAAACATTAAAGGAAATACCAAATTATAGAGAAGATAGTAGGGAATTAGCACTGGATGCTGTATAACATAAAGTTATCTTCACTTTTGTTAATACAAAAACGATTGAGGAAATACAAATTATAGAGAACGTAGAAGGGAATTAGCTCTGGATGCTGTCCTACATAATATTACCCTCACATTTGTTACTCAGTTACACAGATGATGGCCCATTTGATCATTCAATTTTTCTCCTCCCTCATCTCCGTTGCCCTACCACTTAGTCATCTTCCCGGTGATAATAACTGTATTCCTGGGTTTATCTATACCCCTGGACTCTTGCCTTGGGAAGAGATATAGCTGCCTCAGACTATACTATAACATACATGGATGTACACAAACTGCTATGGTTGGAGGTGGAAAAGCACTTATGCTCACAGCAGACCGCCTGAATCCGCCCTGTCGCCCTGCTATGGGTGGGGGTAGGTCCAGTCTGTGGGGCACCCTCAGAGGGGCCCACCACGGAGCAGCTGCGGGGCCCACAGCAGAGCAGCTGTGGTGTGCACTCCCCCGTCAGGGTGCCCTCGGTGACCCATTTGGCTCTGTCCCGTTGCCTTGATGCTGGAGACCCTTTCTTCTCTTCCTCCCTCCTCCTGATGTCCAGTATTACCATTCCCCACCCTTTGCAGCTGGGCATTGGACAAACTTATGATGCGTGGTATAAGAGCTTGAAATCTCCCTGGCCCATTCTCACTGTGTTAGTTCAGGGTACGAACTGAGTCTAAAGATTAGTTCTAGAATAGAGTTGGAGGATGTTCTTGGGACTGCTGTATAAAGTATGTTGTTGTTTTTCAGACTCCCGGTCTGCTGCTTTTCATCTAATTTGTTGCTATGGATTCATGCAAGGTTCATATGTGCAAGCTGTAAGGAGACCCTCTTGGTGCTCACATTAATAGTTTGGGGTGAGTCCTGAAGACTGTGGATTCGTCCCATTGTTGCCAGGAACAGGTGGTGCTTGCTCAAGCCACCGAGTCTCAAGGTGCTCCCAGAGAGAGTTCAGGGTGGGAGCTGAGTCCCGGCAACCCAGCTCATGCTTCCTGCCTGATGTTGGAGTGAGAAGGGCGTGGAGCCACACAGTCCACCTCCATCTGTATCTCCCTCTTGTTGTGGTGCTGGAGCCCCCATCTGCTCCTCAGCCAGATCCCTGGGAGCCATCGCGGCTCGCTGCCAAGGTTCCCTGCTGCTCTCTGCCAGCAGCCACTCACCCAGCAGAGAGGCAGGGGGACACCACCTCGAGGCAGGCACAGAGCTAGTTGCACTGATTCTCTCCAGGCACTGATTAGGAAGGTTGCCACAGGGTGGGGACTCTGCCCCAGTGGCTGTCGTAACTTCTCATTCTCACACTGGGTTCAACAACTGCTCCCAACCTCCACTGCCTCTTTTCCTGGATGTGCCCTCCCCTCTCCAGCCCTGGACCAGCTCTCGGAACTCCGCTCTTCCCTGGCTGAGTCGGGAGGTTTCTGTGAGCGTGGGCCTCCGAAGCTGAAGCTGCGAATGCTGGAACGAGGGTGTGGGCCAAGGGTGTGTTTGGAGCGATGACTTCCTCCTCCATCTCCTCTCCTTCCAACTGCGCCACGGTGGATCTCCGATCCTTTCTTCCAGAAGAGATTTTGCTTAGTCTTTCTGAGGACTTCAATTCCCATTTCAGATCCTTCCTGAGTTCAGGATACCCACGTCTTTCCTTTCTGTCTCACATGTTGCTATATTCCTATATTCCTTTGTCTGAGTGGCATTCCCCCGGGAGGTTCTCTCTCTGCTGCCTACCCGGTCACCATCTTGAAGTCCTCAAGTAAAATTTATTTAGTTATTTGTTTCTTTCTAACGAATTGACCATTACATTTCTAAAGTTCTGAAATGGGCAACAGACCATAGAAAGATACCACTTTAGGCTCCTGCTTGAAACCAACAGCTTCAGAAAACCGCTGGCCTTGATTCAGGGCCATACTGTGTACCTTCTTACCAGTGTTCCCTGTTAGGCAAGTTCACCAGCCCAGAAAGCTCTAGCTGTGCCATCCTTATGCAGAGTGAGCTGGGAGGACATGTGTGGAATGAGCTATCAGAATTGTACACCAGTGCTGGGTGCCTAACACCACTCTGAAATGGTTCTTTTCTTGTCATTTGCACGTAGACCTCAAGGAGCTTCAAGAGGTGAAGGCAGCTGGTTGTGGACTCACCACAGGCTGTCTGCACAGTGGCTCAATCATACCTCTCTGCTCTCCAGTCAGCCCTTCCCTCCTGAGTGGCTCATCCTCATCATGAGGCATAGGAATGTGCTGAATGATGGGATGTCGCTGAACCTGCCCTATAGGTGACATTAGTTTGCTAGATACCACAGCAGCTGTGTTTCTTTCAGCTGTGTTAAGTCCTTGGGAGTGGAGTGTGGGAAGAAAGCATGGCTTCTAGTACTGTCAAGAGGAGCTGACCAGGTGGCAGAGCCTGCATGTGTCCATCCTGTGTGGCCCAGCTGCAGCTCCTCTGCTGTAGCCTGTGTCTCATGATGGTTTCACCAGTCTGCATTCCCACCAGCAGTGGAGAAGAGCTCCTATTTCTCCACAGTTTCACCAGCATTTGTTACTGGATGATTTCTTACTGCTGGCCAATCTTACTGGGGTGAGATGAATCTCACTGTTGTTTTTATTTGCATTTCTCGAATGACTAAAGATGTAGAACATTTTCTCATATATTTATTTGCCATTTGTATTTCTTTATCTGAGAAGTGTGTATTCATCTCAGATGCCTATTTTGGGATTGGGTCTTTGAATTTGGGGGCGCTGATTTTTAAAAATTCTATATATATTCTAGATAAAAGACTTTTGTCTGAGGGACAGCCAGCTAGGATTTCTTTTTTTTCCAATTTGTGGGTTTTCTTTTTACTCTGCTGGTGATGTTTTTAGATGTGCAAAAACTTTTCAGTAAGATGAGGTCACAGCTGCTGATTCTTTGAAGTGTTTCCCTTGTGGTTTGATTTTCGTTCATGAACTCTCTGCCTACTCCTATGTCTTCAAGATTTTTTACCTACTTCCTCTTCCAATAGATTTAGTATTTCTGTTTTAATATTGAGATCTGTGATCCATTTTGACTTGAGTTTGGTGCATGGTGATAGACTTGGGTCTATTGTCAGTCTTAGGCAAGTGGCAAGACAATTTTTTCAGCACCATTTATTAAAGAGGATGTCTTTCTTTCAGTGAGATTTTTGACCCCTTTGTCAAAGATTAGGTGACTGAGTGTGTTTGTGGTTGTGGCTGCATCTTCCAGTCTGTTCCACTGATCCTCAGATCTGTGTTTTAGCCAGTACCATGTTGATTTTACTATAGTAGCTTTGTAGTATAATTTCGGGTCAGGGATTGTGATTCCTCCTGACTTGTCTTTGTTGCCCAGGATTGCTTTTGCTATTCTGGATTTCTTCGGGTTCCAGATGAATTTAAGGCATGTTTACTCTAGATCTGTGAGGTGTGGTAACAGTGGGAATTAATGGGAATTGCATTGAATCTGTACCATAATTTTGGTAGTATGGCCATTTTCACAATGTTGGTTTTTACTATCCATGAGCAAGTAATATTTTTCCATTTACTGAAATCCTCTTCAATCTCTTTTTTCAGAGTACTGTAGTTTTAATTGAATAGATCTTTTATTTTGTTAGATTGATTCCTAAATATTTCAGTTTCCTGGATGCTATTGTGAAAGGTATAGTTTCCTTAATTTCTCTCTCGGTCTGTTTGTTGTTTGTGTATAAGAATGCTATTGATTTTTGGGTGTTGACTTTGTATCCAGCTATACTGCTGAATTTGTCAATTACTTCAAGGAGTCTTCTTGTGGAGTGTTTGGGGTCTTCCATGTAAAGTATCATGTCATCTGCAAATAGTGATAGTTTTACTTCTTTCTTTCCTATCTTTATTCCTTTTATTTCTCTCTCTTGTCTAATTGCTCTGGCTAATACTTCCAGAACTATGTTGAATAGGAGTGGTGAGAGTGGACATCCTTGTCTTCTTCCTGACTTTAAAATGAAAGCTTTCATTTTTTGTCCTTTTAGTGTGATGTTGACTGTTGGTTTGTCATAGATGGCTTTGATTAGATTGAGGTAAAGGCCATCTATTACTATTTTTTTAGGGTTTTTAACATGAGCGCACGTTGGACTTTATCAAAAGCTTTTTCTGCATCTATTGAGATGATCATGTGGCTTTTTTCTTTGGCTCTATTGATATGATGTATTATATTAATTGATTTGCGAATATTGAACCATCCCTGCATTCCTGGAATGAATCCAACCTGGTCACGGTGTATAATTTTCCTTATTATTTGCTGCATTCTATTTGCTAGTATTTTATTGAGTATCTTTGCATCTATGTTCATTAGGGAGATTGGCCTATAGTTCTCTTCCTTCATTGGGCCCTTCTCTGGTTTTGGTATCAGTATAATACTTGCCTCCAGAAATGAGTTAGGGAGAATTGCTTCCTTTTCAATTTCATTGAAGAGTTTGAGGAGTGTTGGCATTAAATCTTATCTGAAAGTTTTATAGAACTCTGCTGTGAATCCATCAGGGCCTGGGCTTTTCTTTGTTGGTAAGTTTTTAATGACATTTTCAATTTCATTAATTGATATTGGGTTGTTCAGGATTTTTGTATTTTCCTGATTCTATTTTGTTAATTCATACATTTTTAAGAATCTGTCCATTTCTTGTGAGTTTTCTATCCTATGGGAGTAAAGATTTTCAAAGTAGGTATTAGTGATCTTTTGCATTTCTGTGGGGTCTGTAGTGATTTTATCCTTTTCATTCCTTATTGCGTGAATTTGAGTTCTTTCTTTTTTTGATAAGATTGGCCAGGGGTTTATCAGTTTTATTTATTATTTTGAAGAACTAACGCTTTGATTCACTTATTTTTTGTAGTGTTTTCTTCATCTCAGTTGCATTCATTTCTGCCCAAGTTTTATAATGTCCTCCCTTCTTTAGGCTTTTGGTTTGGTTTGTTCTTTCTCTAAAAGTTTGAGGTGTAGCATTAGGCTATTTATTTACTGTCTTTCTGTTTTCTTTATATGTGAGTTCATCATTATAAATTTCCCTCTGAGGATGGCTTTCATTGTATCCCACAGATTCTGGTAGGTTGTATTTGCATTTTTGTTTGTTTGCAGGTATTTTTTAATTTCTTCTTTAATTTCTTGTGTGACCCATTAGTTATTCAGGAGGTTGTTTTCTAATTTCCAAGTGTTTATGGGGTTTTTGGTGTTCCTTTCATCATTAATTTCCAATTTCATTGCACTGTGGTCAGATAATAAGCATGGGATAATTTCAATTCTTTTACATTTGGGTAGGTATGCTCCACAGGCTAGAATGTGGTCTATTTTAGAGAAAGTCCCATGTGCAGTTGAGAAAAATGTGTATTCTGATGTTGTGGGGTTGAACACTCTGTATACATCTACTAAGTGCATTCGTTCACACCTTTGGTTCAGGTCTGTTATTTCTTTGCCAAGTTTTTGTCCAGTTGACCTGTCTCTTTGTGTCAAAGGGGTGCTTAGGTCCCCTATTACAATAGTGTCATTAATTATTTGGTTTTTCATGTCTGTTAAGATTTGACTTCTAAAGTTTGGTGCTCCAGTATTTGGTGCATAAATGTTTAGGATTGTTATCTCTTCTTCTTGCAACTTTCCCCTAACTAGTATGTAGAGGTTGTTTGTATCTCTCTCTTTTTTTTGTATCTCTTTTGATTATTTTCGGATTGAAGTTTACATTGTCTGCAAACATAATAGCTACCCCTCCTTTTTTCTGGGAACCTTTTGCATGGAGAATTGTTTTCCATCCTTTAACTTTCAGTCTGTGGATTTCCTTTTGAGTAAAATGTGTTTCCTGTATACAGTATATTGTTGGATTTTGTTTCTTAATCCACTCTACCAATCTGTTTCTTTTGATTGGTGAATTGGGGCCATTTACAGTAATGGTTATAACGGCTATATGTTGGCTTATTCTTATCATGCTATTTACTTGTTGTTGCTTTCCTATTTTTGCTATCTGTTTACTTGCTTGTTCCACTGCAGGGTTCCTTTCTGTTGTTCTTGAGATTGTGGTCTCTTTTTCTCCTCTGTCAAGAATGTCTTTTAGTGCTTTTTGTAATGTTGGTTTGGCACTCATGAAATTTTTCAGTTGTTCTTTGTCATGGAAATATTTTATTTCTCCATTGAATTTGAAGGATAGTTTTGCAGGATACATCAGTCTGGGTTGGAAGTTGTTTTGTCTCAGAATCTGTAGTACCTGGCTCCAAGCTCTTCTTGATTTCATGGTTTCTATTGAGAAGTCTGCTGTAATTCTGATGGGTTTTCTTTATAGGTGATATGTTTCTTTTCTCTAGCAGCTTTTAATATTGTGTTCTTTTGCTGGATGTCTGGGATCTTGACTATTATATGTCTGGGTGTTGCTTTATGGGGTTATGGCTCATTGTAGTTCTATATGCTTCATTTAACTGCATTTCTGTATGTCTTACTGTGTTTGGGAAAGTTTCTGCTATTATTTGTGCAAATATTCTTTTTGTATCATTTGTGTTGCCTCCTGCTGTTTCACTGGCTCCTATTACTTAGATATTTCTTTTTGCCTTATCGTGCAGCTGTTGGATTGTTTTTCCTGGATCCTTGATAACTTTAAGAGATCCTTCATTTCACAGTCACTAGCTGCCATGCTGTCTTCAAGATCTGAAATTCTATCTTCACCTTCACTGAAGTGGTTTTGTAACCTTTCAATGGAAGTTTACATTTCCTGCCAGTCTCTCTGAGTCTGTTTCATGCGTTCTAGTTCATTCCTAAATTGTTCATGTAACATTTCCATTTGTTTCCTATGTTCTTCTATTCTTTTATCTGTTTCTTCTCTATATGTGTGGAGCACTTCTTCCATTATTATTTTCACGTTGTTTGTCGTCTGAGAGTTTATTTCTGCTTTAATCTCTTCTATGGCCTGATGGAGTTGTTTCTTTACTTCAAATGCAATGGTTTCAGAAATTGCAGGTATGTGGCTTCCTAGTTCTCCTATATCATTGTTTCCTGGACTTGCTCTGAGCGGGGTTGAGTTCTGAGACTGCACTTTGCTCCTCTGTCTTGTCATTTTGGATGTCAGATGAAGTGTTGAGCTCGACTACCCAGGCAGCTCACAGAGGAATCCAGCAACCCTAGTTTACCTGGGTATCAAACTTATCCCAAGATGCTAGCTGACCATGAAACACTGGGCCCAGGAACCCCAGATGATTGCTGGTGTGCCAGGCTGAGAACATACCTGTGATGGTGGGGCAAAGTTGTCTCATCAGGCAGAGCACTGGCGTGGACCTTATCTGGCAAAGGTCTGCTGCAAAGCCTGCTCCACTGGCGCCGTAAAGCTGGCCTCCCTGTTTGCGAGAAACTGCGAGAAAGTCTCACAGGTACCACCACTCTGATGGTGACCCGAAGCCGGGCTCTTTTCCCTGTAAAGTTTCACTAGGCAAAGCTTCGGTGTGGACCTTACCAGACAAAGGTCTGCTGCAAAGCCTGTTCCACTGGCGCTGTAAAGCTGGGCTCCCTCTCTGCACAAAACTGTGGGAAAATCTTCGGGCGCTGCTGCTCTGCTGGTGGCTGGAAGCCGGGCTCTTTCCCCTGTAAAGTTTCACCAGGCAGAACTTTGGCACCTAGATAAGTCCCTTTGTATTTTCTCTTCTTCCTCAACTAAAACTTTCTCTCAGGATTAGTACTGTTGCCTGAGCTTTAATTTCTATTATCACTGAAGCAAGCTTCCACCTGTGTACAGCATCACAATGTAGCTAAGAAGCCCTGCAATCAATAGTTGGAAGTATAAAACCAAGGGTGCAGAGGTCCTGGCATACAAAGCTTTGAGCTGCTAAGATCAAGAGAGTCACACTTTACCTATCACCCCTGAAAACAAGGACCCTCAGCTGCTGGTGAGAGGAACCACCTGGCTGCAGGTTTTCAGCCCGTCCTGGCCTCAGGAAGTCACCAGGCCCTTCCTCCCCGGGCTGCACTCAGTGCTCCCATCTCAGGGCTCCTGGTCCTCCTCACTTCACAGATCTCAGAGGACACCTTTCCACCCCATGCAGACTCTCAGTTAATTTCATACCACTGCTTAACATGAACTACTTTTGAGAAATTTTATTGTAGAAAAGGCCATGCGTGTAGTTGGTGAAGGTGCAGGGGATGCAGTGCACAGAGCTTCATTTTGAGGAACAAGTTGTGCTTCTGTTGCTGCGGTCCTGGGGGAACCCAAACACCTCCAGTGCCCCTTTCTTCCCACTCTGTGCTCTATGTGTCCTGAGCCAAGAAGTGTGGTGTGAGAGACATCCAACTTCTGCGTAAGACCTTAGTGCTCGCTAATTTTCAAGGCTTTTTGTGATGGAGGGAGCACCATAAAGATTGTGCAGTATAAGGACACCTTCTCTGTCTGCGCCTGTTCCTGACCAGCTGTGCCTCAAGCAGCTCCCCTTTTAAGCAAAGGCAGCTTCTATCCTCATGCAGCGCAGCTCAGCAACCAAATATCGCAGAGCAGCACCTTCCAGACCTTGTTTATCTTTCCTGAGTCTCTGCGCTCCTGGCCAGCTCCCACTGTTGTCACAATGTTAATGTCATGTGTCTTAACTTCACTAGGGAAAGACCTCCTTTTGCTCCATTTCCATTTTTGCGGTGACATTCTGGCTCTGCTCACTTCACAAAGAAGAAACTTGGTGAATACTTTAAAAATATATTCTATCTTGATAACAAATGGCTCTCAAGTGACAGAATCAGCAGTGTACTGAATGTGCAGTATCTGGAACATGGGCCCATGGGCTCTCTAGGGAGCAGGTGTGGGCTGTTTCCTGTTCTGGGTGCTGGCTGCATGCATGAGTCAGTTCCTGCAGCTCAGTGAGATGTTCATGGATGAAATCTGTGCTTCTCTGTGGATGTCTTTCTTTTAAAAGTTCACTGTCAAGCAGTGGTGCCCTCTTGACACTCAAATCCTACAGTTCTTATTGGGGCTTGAGTTGGTGTGGTGGGTCTTTGCTATAGGAGCTGCACATCAGTTTCAGGTCTTGTCCTTTTCTTTTTAATGTACAGTTCTGTGCATTGAGATCTTCACCTTCTCCATGTCAGGAATGCATGATTTCAGGGAGGAACATGGCCTGTCCTGCCATGCCAGGCTTTAGTGTCTCCTTCCCATTGAGTCTAACTGCAATGACTGATGCAGAAATTGCTTTCTTTGTTTTACTCTTTATGCTCGGTGTTAGGAAGGAGCTTCTACATGCTAAAATCTCACTGTGACACTGAGATAAGTAGTACAGCACTAATAGTCATGCAAGCCTCAGTTACATTAGTAAAAAAAACTCCCTAACAAATCACAGAAGAATATCCTAACACAAGGAAGTGACTTGAAAACTGTGTGTAAATTGTACAAGCTCAGCCCGATAAATAGGTGTGCACCTTTGTTAAGTGGAGTAGCGATGAGCCTAAGTGTGCCAGGATAGTGAATAGGTGGATGAATTTTTACAGCGTGGGGTGTGTGTGTATCTGTCAAGTGTGAAATTTGTGTTTTGTGAGATACAATAAGCATTTTCAAATATCTATCAGGTATCTTATTGACCCATTCATGCATTCTACCTAAACACTTAAGAACTGAATTCTCCAGTGTACATAGAATCAGCTTCTTTGCAACTCCTTGAAGTTGAAGAGATATGTACCACTGTGAGCAATAAAACACAAATTATTTTAAATATTATTTAATTTTCAACTGTGCAAAAAGCTGAATTCATGTTTAAAAACAGAGAAATACAAAATGTATTCTATCAAATTTCATCTGCTATGAGTTTATTTACGTTTCCTCTCAAAATTTGTAGATTTTCTTGCAGTCCTCTGAAATCTTCATGTATACAACATCATATTGAATAGGAAACTCAAGCCCAGGATTTGCATGGCACATCCTTCCCTTGTGTATTTTCCTTTGAATTCTCAATTCTTGATAAGCATGAATTTACTCCCTTACAAGTGCCAGCACACGCTCATCACAAATTAATGAGTGATGTCTATTGTGATCTTCTCACCCCCAAGTCAAAACTAAATGGACTTTTTGCAGTGTCCTGCTCCTACGTAATGCTGTTTTTGAGGGTCTCCTGGATGGGTCCGGTGGCTGTTGGTGCTTGTTCTCTACAAGCACCACAGGTGTGTTCTGCATTTGCAGAACTCCAAGTTTTTCTGAAAAGCTCTCTCTGAGATCAAAGCTGTCCAAAGCACCCTTCTGATGTTCTGTGCTCTTTTCTTTTCTTAAAAAGATTGTTTTTCTCCTTTACCTTTACATTCATTCTTGGAGAACAATTTCATATTGACGTTCAAGCATTTGTAGCTTTAGTTGTGATTGCCATCCCATTGGTACTGCTTCAGAGATGGAAACCTGGGTGAATGTTGGGGCCCTCAACAGGAAGAGCAGTCGCCGAGAAAACGTCTACTTCTTGGTCCTGTCGGCAAGTAAGCTTGAAACATCTGTAAGTTTCATTGCGCTGTAAATAATAAAATGTTAATGGAGAGAAGAGGAAACATATGATGTGTTGTGATATAACAAAGCTGGCAACAGTCTGGAGCTGACACAGAAGTCGTGGAAAGCCAGGAGCCAAGCTGTGTTCTCATTTCACATGAGTCACCTTGCAGGAGCCATGCTTGTAGAATGGCTCTTCCACTACCAGCACTGCTGCTACCGACAAGGGGGAGGGAGAGGCGGGTGGGTGCACAGTACTTGGGCACGGGGAAAGAGCACAGTGAGTCATCAATGTGAGCAAGGACGATGAGAGTAGTTATAGTTTATTTATTTTAAAGAGAAAATAACAAAAAGACAAAAACAAAACAACAAAAAATATAAAAAATGATACAGAATTTCAAAGTAAGGTGATAGGAAATAGTCATGTAAGATTGATCAAACAATTAAACATTAACTATTCCTTCCAATAAACCAATATAAATTTGTAGTACAATTGTCTTAGCTATCATTCATATATATCTATATATACTTATATATATACCCCTTCCTTCTTTCTTTCTTTTCTTCCTTCCTTCATTTCAGTTGTTCTTTCCTATTAAGCAGTTTTTTTCCCTTTCACAATTTCTATTGTAAAAAAGCTGGGCATGGTGGCGCACGCCTGTAATCCTAGTACTGGGGAGGCTGAGGCAGGAGGATTGTTGTGAGTTCATGACCAGCCTAGGCTGCAAAGTGAGCTTAAGGCCGGTCTGAACTACACAGTGAGGCACTGTCTCAAAAAAAAAAGACAAAAAGAAAATCCAGCACAATCTCTATTGTAACTTTCAGTTTTATCTACTCTTTCAGGTTCTTACACTAGGGAAAATACATGGTGTTTACACATGTGGGTCTAATTTATTTCACTTATGAGTAGGGTCTCTAGTTGCATCCATTTACAAATAAAAGCCTCAAGTTCATCTTTCTTTATAGCTGAGTAATATTCCATTGTATAAAAATACCACATTTTTCTTATCCACTCCTCAGTTGATGAGTATTTAGATTGTTTCCAAGATTTTGCTGTGACAAAGTTTGCTGCTATAAACATAGGTGCACACTTGTCACCATGGCATGATGTATTTAAATCTTCTGGAAAATTACTTAGAAGGAGAATGGCTCTGTCAAATGGGATCACTAGTCCTAATTTTTTGAGGAATCTCCACACTGATTTCCAAAGTGGTTTCACCAATCCACACTCCCACCAGAAGTGTTCCTTTGTCCCCACAGCCTCACCAGCATTTGTTGTTGGTTGATTTCTTGATAGTAGCCATTATTTCTGGGGTGAGATAAAAATCTCAGTGTCGTTTTAATTTGCATCTCTCAAATGACCAATGATGCTGAACATTTTTCATGTATTTATTTGGAATTTGTAATTTTTCATCTGTGAAGTGTATATTCATCTCAGATGCCCATTTTTGGATTGGGTCTTTGAATTTGAAGATCTAATTCTTTTCAATTCTTTATATATTATAGATAAAAGTCCTTTGTCTGAGGGACAGTTAGCTAAAATGTTTTCCCATTCTGTGAGTTGTTTTTTCACTATATTGATGATTTCTTTTGAAGTACAAAAACTTTTTAATAAGATGAGATCCTAGTTGTTGATCCTTTCACATGTTTCTCATACAGTTTGGGTTTTGTTCATGAAGAGTGTGACTACACTTACGTCTTCAAGATTTTAACCTGTTTTCTCTCCTAGTAGATTTAGTGTTTCTGCTTTAATATTTAGATCTTTGATCCATTTTGACTTTAGCTTAATGAATGGTGATAGACATGGCTCTAGTTTTAGTCATGGGCATGTAGAGAGCCAGATTTTCCCGCACCATTTGTTAACGAAGCTCTCTTTCTTCCAGTGAACATGTTTGGCCCCTTTGTCAAAGATAAAGTGGCTGATTGTGTTTGTAGCTGTGTCCACTTCTTCTAATTGTTCTCCTGGTCTTCAGGTTTATTTTTTTGCCAGTGCCATGTTTTTATTTATTTATTTTTTTATCACAGTAGCTTTGTAGTATAATTTCAAGTCTGGGATTGTCATGCCTCCTGACTTGTCTTTGTTGCCCACAATTGTCTTTGGTATTTTAGGTCTCTTCTGGTTCCACATGAATGTTAGTTTTTTCTCTACTTCTGTGAGGTATGCTAATGGTATTTTGATCGAGATTGCATTAAATCTGTATAACAATTTTGGAAGCATGGCCTTTTTCACTACGTAGGTCCTTCCTATCCATGAGCAAGGGATGTCTTTCCATTTTTAGATATACTCTTCAGTCTCCTTTTTCAGAGTACTGTAATTATCACTATATGAATCTTTTGCTTCCTTTGTTAGATTGATTCCTAAGTATTTCATTTTTATGGCTGCTATTGTGAAGGGTGTGATTTCTCTAATTTCTCTCTCAATAAGTTTGTGTTTTGTGTACAAGAATGCTGTTGATTTTTAAGTATTGACATTATATCTGACCATGCAATTGAATTTGGTTATTAACTCTAAAAGCCTTTTGGTGGAGTTTCTGGGGCCTTCTATGTTGTCAATCATGTCATCTGTGAATAATGATAATTTAAATTCTTACTTCCCTATCCTTATTCCTTTCGTTTCTCTCTCTTCTCTAATTGCTCTTGCTAATGTTTCCAGAGATATGTTGAAAAGGAGTGCTCATAGTGGAATCCTTGTCTTGTTCCTGATTTTGGAGTGAAAGCTTTCAGTTTTTGTCCATTTAGTATGATGTTGGCTGTTGGTTTGTCATAGGTGGCTTTTATCAGATTGAGATAAAGACCATCTATTCCAATTTTCTGTAGGGGTTTTTGAAAAATCATGAATGAATGGTGGACTTTATAAAAATATTTTTCTGAATCTGTTGAGATGATCTTGTAATTTTTGTCTCTGGCTCTGTTGATATGGTATATGACATTTACTGATTTTCATATGTTGAACCATCTCTGCATTCCTGGGAGAAATCTCACCTAGTCATGGTGTATAATCTTGATGATTTGCTGCATTCTGTTTGTCAGTATCTTATTGAGGATTGTTGATTCTATGTTTATTAGAGAGACTGGCCTATAGTTCTCTTTTTTTGTTGTATCTTTCACTGGTTTTGGTATCAGCATAATACTTGCCTCCAGGAAAGTGTTAGGGAGTACTGCTTCCCTTTCAATTTCATTAAAGAGTTTGAAGAGTATTAACATTAGATTTTCTCTAAATTTCTCATATATTCATCAGTGAATCTATCAGGACCTGGGCAATTCTTTGTTGGTAAGTTTTTAATTACATTTTCAATCTAATTAACTGATATTGGGTTATTCAGAATTTTTATATCTTCTTGATTAAGGGTTGGTAATTCACACACATCTAGGGATCTTCCCATTTCTTCTGTTTTCCATCATATGAGAGTAAAGATTTTTGAAGTAGGTATTGATTATCTTTTGAATTTCCACAAGATCTGTAGTGACTTCACCCTTTTCATTCCTCAGTGCATCGATTTGAATCTTTTCTTTCCTTCTTCTGAGAAGGTTGGCTATGGGAATATCAATTTTATTTATTTTTTCAAAGAACCAACTCTTTGATTCCTTAATTCTTTGTATTGGTTTCTTGCTTTCAATTGTGTTAATTTCTGCTGTGATCTTTATAACATCCTCCCTTCAGTGGGCTTTGTGTTTGTCTTGCTTTTCTTTTTGTAGAAGTTTGAAGTGTGATATTAGATTGTTCATTTGTACTCAATCTGTTTTCCTGATGTCAGAATTCAGTGCTATATATTTCTCTTTTAGAACTGCTTTCATTGAGTCCCATAAGTTCTGGTATGTTGTGCCCGCATTCTCATTTAGTTGTAGATATCGTTTAATTTCTTCCTTTATATCCTCTGTGACCCACAGGTTGTTTTGGAGAGTATTATTTAATTTCCATCTGTTTATGGAATTTTTGCAGTTCCTTTTGCAATTAATTTCTAAATTCATTGTACTATCATCAGATAGTATGCATGGGATTATTTCTAATTCTTTTGCATTTACTTAGGCGTGTTCTGTGGGCTAGGATATGGTCTGTTTTAGAGAGTGTTCCATGTGCAGCTGAGAAGGACGTGTATTCTGATGATGTTGGGTTGGATAGTCTAAAAACATATTCTAAATCCTTTTGTTCACAGGTTTGGTTCAGTTCTGTTATTTCTTTGTTCATATTTTTGTCTATTTGATCTATCTCTTTGTGACAATGGAGTACTGAGGTCTCCCATTACAATTGTGTTATTGCTTATATGATTTTTTATGTCCATTAATAATTGTCTTATATAGTTGGGTGCTGCTGTATTTGGTGCATATATATTTGTGATTGTTACCTCTTCCTCTTGAAGTTTCTCCCTAAAAAGTATATAGTGATATTCTTTATTCTTTTGATCATTCTTGATTTAAAGTTGACCTGTCTGCAAAAAAGAATAGCTACTTTTTTCTGGATTCTTATTTCATGGAAGATTGTTTTCTATCCTTTGATTTTCAGTCTATGAATTTCTTTTTGCATTAAATGTGTTTCTTGCACACAGCATATTGTTGATTCTTGTTTCTTGATACACTCTCATAGTCTGTTTCTTTTGATTGGTGAATTGAGACCATTTACATTGATGGTTATAACTGATATGAATTGGCTTATTTTGGTCATGATATTTTCCTGCTGTTGGTCTTCTGCTTTTCCCCTCTGCTTGACTGCTTGCCTTGCCTGGTGCTTTCTTTGTGTTGTTCTTGGAATTGTGGTAATTTTTATCTCTGTTTAGAATATCTTTTAGTACTCTTTGTAGCATGGGTTTGGTGTTCATAAATCTCTTCAGTTGTTCTTTGTCATGGAAGTATCTTATTTCTTCATCAGTTTTGAAAGATAGTTTTGTAGGGTACATCAGTCTGGTCTGGAAGTTGTTTTCTTTTAGGACTTGAAATATTTCACACTAAGCTCTTCTTGGCTTGAGAGTCTGTGTTGAGAAGTCTGCCATGATTCTGATGGGCTTCCCTTCATAGACAATCTGTTTCTTTTTTTCTAACAGATTTTAATATTTTGTTCTTGTGCTGAATTTCTGGAATCTTGATTATTATATATCTTGGTGTAGTTTTATTTTGGTCATGAATTTTTGGAGTTCTAAATGATTCATTTATGTGTATGTCAAGTTCTTTATCCACATTTGGGAAGTTTTCTGTTATTATTTCTGTTAAGAGGTTTTTTTTTTTAATGTCATTTGTGCTGTCTCCAGCTTTCTCATTGACCCCAATCAATCTTATGTTATTCTTCTTTGCTTCACTGTGTAGCTGTTGTCCTTTTTGCTTTTAGGTATAGTTCTGTGCATTGAACTGAGGGCCTCCTCCTTGTGAGGAAAGTACAATTTCAGGGAGGAACATCACTTGTCCTCCACTGCCAGGTTCTTGATTTTCCTTCCTATTGATTCTAATTGCAATGACTGATGCAGAAATTTCTTGTTTTGTCTTGTTCTTTATGCTGGAGACAAGGAAATCTCTTCTACATGCAAAATATTCCCTCTGAATCTGAGCTAAATAGTACAGCCCTGGCAGTCATGAAAGCCTTAGTTATATTATGAAGACAATCCCTCTAAGAAATTACTAAAGAATGTCATAACCCAAGGAACTGACTTGAAAGGTGTGTGTAAATAGTTCAAACTTAGCATAATAGGTAAACATGCACCTTAGTTAAGTGGAGTAGTGATAAGCCTAAAAGTACACCAGGACAGTAAAGAGGTGGGATAATTTTACACTAGGGATGCAGGTGTATCTGTCAATGAAATTCTATGTTCAGCCTATATGTGAAATACACTAGAGTTTTCAAATGCTCATTAGATATCTTATTAATATATTGGTGTGTTCTATGCAAATACTTAAGAACTGAATTTTCTGTTTTATGCCCATAGTAGCAGGTTCTTTGCAACTCCTTGAGACTAAAGAGATATATACCACTATGAAAAATAAGCCCAAGAATTTTATTTTATTTTTAAAGATAAAGAACAAAAACATTAACAAACAAGCAGATATAAACAAAACAATATCTAAACAATAGAAGTAATACAGAGTTTCAGACAAGGTGATAGGAAATTAACAATACTTATTGTATTACATATTGTTATCTTAAAATTGGTTAAATAAATATAGATTGATCAAACAATTAAACATTAACTGTTCCTTTCAATAGAGCAATAGAAATTGGTAGTACAACTTTCTCAGTTATCCCATATGTGTATATAGATATATAAATATAATACATATTTTTCCTTCTTTCTTTTTCTCTTTTCCCTCAACCCAGTTGTGCCCTCCCTTTGAACAGTTTCTTTCCCTTTCACAATATCTATTATACCTTTCAGATTTTATTTACTCTTTCAGGTTTCTATAGTAGTGAGACAATGCAGTATTTACACATGCAGGTCTGATTTATCTCACTTATGAGTAGGGACTCTAGTTGTATCCATTTACCTATGAAAGCCTCAAGTTTATCTTCCTTTATAGCTGGGTAATATTCCATCATGTAAAAACACCACACCTTTTTAATCCATTCCTCAGTTGATGAACCTTTGGGTTGCTTCCATGATTTAGCTATGACAAATTAAGCAGCAATAAACATGGGTGCACATACATCATTGTGGTATGATGTTTGTAGTTCTTCTGGGAAAATATCCAAAAGGGAAATAGCTGGGTTGAATGGGACCTCTAGTCTTAGTTTACTGAGGAATCTCCAGACTTATTTTCACAAGAGTTGCACCTGTCTAAACTCCCACCAACAGTGGAGAAATGTTCCTCCCCCCCAGCCTTGCCAGCATTTGTTATTGGTTGATTTCTTGATAATAGCCATTCTCTCTGGGGTGAGATGAAATCTCAGTGTTGTTTTAACTTGCATTTCTTGAGTGACTAATGATGTTGAACAGTTTTTCATGTATTTATTTTCCATTTTCATTTCTTTATTTGAGAAATGTGTATTCATCTCAGATGCCCATTTTTGGATTGGGTCTTTAAATTTGGGGGAAGCCCAAGTATTTTAAACATAATTTATTTTTGAATTGTTCAAAAAGCTGAATTTACATGTTTAGAACAGAGAAATAAAAAATGTAGTAAATGAAATTTTATCTATGTGTGCCTTTTATGCAGTTTCTCACAAAATTCTTGGTTTCTCTGTAGTCTTCTAAAATCTTTACATATGCAATACCAAATTAAATAATTTCCACTGTACTTTGATTTTTTGTTTGTTTGTTTTTGGTGATACCAAGTATTGAACTCAGGATCCTACACTTTCCAGGCAGGTGCTTACTCCACTGAGCTATATCCCCAGCCCCTTCTGCTGTACTTTGAAACTTTTTATTGTTGCATTATTCTGTTGGTTGAAATTAGTCCTCATATTCCATACCATATTTGTAACCCACCATCCCTGCATACATTTTCTAAAATAATTTTCTAGGAATTGGTATTTATAGATATTTATATTTATGAAAATAGCTACTTTCTCAAACCCTTAATATGTAGGTAGGGAATAATGTATATAGCAGTGTACAGTAATTTTTCCTGTTCTAATTGTCAAAGAGAAAATATATCAGTAAGACCATATTTGGAAATGGAATTCCTGCATGCTCATAATTGTAGTACAACTTGCCACATGATTTTCTGGCTCCCCTTTGTTATAACAGTAGTCTAAATAACACTGGTACACACAGTTAAAGCTACTTCTTCAGGAAGGCTGAGTGGAGAGTGAGATTTGTATTTCAGTCCATGTTTCTATACTCTCCATGTGAGCTCAAGCTTCAAGACTCCTGTAGAGTTGTCTAAGAATGAAATTTTATCCATATAAGCTAATTTAATGTGATTAGGTCCACATATTCCATAAAAGAATTAAGAAATGTTTCATATTTACTCATTGAAAACATAGATTCAGTAGTAAAATCTCAGTGTCTTTCTGTCCCACAAGTGCTCCAACAATGACCAAGTTGTCCCTCCCTGTGAATCAGTACAAATGGACTAAGAACTGCACAACCAAGGGTGAGAAATTCTCGAACATTTATGACAGTGGATTGAGGAACTAATGAGGAACCTATAAATAGAGAAAAGAGACAATCTATCCCTTAAAACAAAAGAAAACAAAGCATCAGAAGGAGAACACTCTGAGCAGCTTTGATTTCAGGAGGGGCTGTGTAGAGGAACTTGGAGTTCTGCAAATGAAGAACCTGCTGGTGGTGTTTTTGGAGAACACACAGCATGTAGCCACTGGCCCCACACATGATGCCCTGAAACCCCATATCCCTTAGGACCATGCCAGTGAGAAAAATCCACTTTACCTTCTTACTTTCTGGTAAAAAATAACAATATCTTTCACTGTTACCAACCTGTGATGAGTTCATACTGATATTTGTGATGGAAGAGAGTAAGTTTATGGCTATCAAACAATTGAGACGCCCAAAAAAGAGCAGCACAGGGAGGATGCACCAGGCAGACCTGGGCTTGAGCCTCCTCCACCCAGAGTGTCTGGGGCTGATGGTGATGGCCTGGACCACAGTGAGCAGAGCACCGGTGCAGACGGAGAGGCCCCGGGCCACCCGCTGCAGGTAACACACAATCTTACAGGCTTTGTCACCTGGGAAGTTTCTCACACCAAAAGCAGCTGTTGGTGTTGGCAATCCCTTGGAAAGAAGAGTTATGGTATTTGTAACAATTAAATGGATTAGGATAAGTTGTATAGATTTCTTCTCATTGCCTGAAAATATGAGCACATACTTTAGGAAAACAAAGATGTTCCCCATAGTGCCAAGTCCAGTTAGAAAGGCAAAGATTGTTCTCTCAACAATGTAAAATAGCATTTCTAATAGATAAAAATAGATTAAGCACATACCTTTCTGAAGAAAGTATCAGTAATGATATATATATATATGTATCTGTGAAACATACTATCATAACAATTTCCTGGAGTGTAAGAGACAGACATGCTGTATAAAGATGAAGACTTTTATTGAAAGGTCTCTGTGCCTTTTGCTGTGGCACTCCTGTGTATTATTCCAGGTGCTTTCAAATGTCAGAGAATCCCGGTGAAAGATATAAATATATAATGCAGATTATCTTTATCTCCAATCTAGTTAAATCCATCTACTTGTTCAAATCCTTATATATTTCTCGTATGTTGAACAAAAATATTGCTGAATTGAACCCCAAATCTCCCCAACCAGGACTGCTTCTTAAGTTTGCATTTAATTTTATCAGATTCCCATAAATAGACTTTAAAGACCTTCAAAGCATGGAGAGAGGTTACTCAATTCGTGTCACCACTTTTGACACTGTTGTGTGCCTACGGGAAAACCACATTTCAATTAGCTTTGCAGCCTGCTTTATCTGTGTCTTCTTTTCCCCAACCAATGTGACAGTAGAACAGATTTCGTGTTTTTCAGCTAAAGCTGGATCTGAACATGTGTGTGTTTCAGACCTGGAAAGGCTTTTATTCTTTCAAAACTAGAAACTGCAATGTCACTTTGTCATAGAGAAATTTATGTCACCCAATATACACAACTTCCTGCGGAACACTAAACGAATTATTAGATTTCTTTGCACCAAAGGCCTCTGAGAACATGCAGTACACAAATAGAGGCTTGGCCACAGGGTGGGCTTCAACTGGTGTGATGACTACAGGATATCAGTGATTATTTTGACCTTGCTTGAGAAGCAGAAAATTTTTTGCTGCATCATAGGACACCATGCTTACTGTCAAGCACATAATAAAATATACTACGATTTGGCTAGCTCAGCAGCACTGACCAGCAAGTGTAGAATAAGAATCCATCAAATATTCAGTCAGACATTAGAATTTGTTAGAAATCATTGTGATTAGTACATCTCAACATCTGAAGGGGTTTGCAAAAGTTTTCCTTTTTCTTTTTTCTGTGTGTTTGGGTTAGGGCTTCCTACTGTCACCTTCTCTCTCTTACTTTCCTCAAGCTCTGAAGCTCTGAGTTATGGTAGAGACCAGATGTCAGACATTCAGTAAGTGACATGATTTTTTCTCTGACTGCCATCAAAACATTAGAGGAGAAAGAAGTGAATTCTTATCTAGCATGACTTGGGAAACTTTTTTTATATATTATTTTTAAAGACACACATTGCATTCAGATACATGTATGATTTCTCAATTTGTTGCAATAACTTATGCTTTAGGAAGGTTAGAGTATTTTTCTCAGGCCCAACTTTCTTGCATAAAAAACTGAACTTAAAATCTATTTGTTTCATAGCACTAGGATAAAATTAAAGCAAGTTACTTCATGTTATTGAAACTTACAGCCAAGAACTCCATGGTGAGAATTGTCTAAAAAGCAACTGTAATTTTTATTCTTAATAATTGTTAATAGTCCTCCATTAACATATATGTAATAAACTAGCTTGACTTGCATGCATATTATGTGTTATCATCAGGAGGCTTACACCTGGACGCAGAGAGTAAACTCAATAGTAATTCACTAATGGGATGTACACCAATGTGGAAAACTGCACAGTTAGCCCATATTGAAAAACAGGATTGCATGAAAATCGAAACATTCACATTTTATGAAAAGCTATGATGCTGGCAGAGTCCTAGTGTGAGGGAAATCTGAGGAAGAAGAAAGCAATTTTTTTTAATATAAACTGAAAAGCTTCTATTCCTTTCTGATTGCTAAAGGCAAGCACAGAGGAGACATTATGCAAAAGGCCCTCCCACGAGTTCTCCAGCGCTGTCAGATCGTGGACACAGAGACAGAAATGGCTTGGCATGTCTGCTGTAATGATTTCTGGAGCTGCTGCCCTCCTCTTTTTTACCTGAGGTGCTTGTATTTTAAAGGTCTCAGGAAGAATGAGGGTCCTAAAGTTCACAGAACAACTTGCTTAAACCAAGATACATAAGTTTTAAGTTTCTGAGAGAATATTTGAAGACAGCTTGATGTGAATAAATGTGTGTTGTGAGGTCGCCGACCTTGCAAAGTGTGGTGCAGTCAACTGTTTGTTAAGTCTCGCTTGGAGGTGTTCCTCCAGCTCCTGTTTTGCAAGGTGAGGCTTCCGAAGGCATATTTATATGTTCAGGCTTGTTGAGCACTTGGCCACCATAAATTCTCTCCTGGAGTTTAATTTGTTCAATACTGTCATCCTATCAGGGCAAAGGAAAACCTCTGTAGAACCCCAGTCCCTTGTGTACAATGTTCTTTCTCCCCATAATAATGGATTTGTTTGGCTCAGATGACTTCCCAGGTTCAGTTGGGCTTTAATTATTTTAAAAGAAAATTGCACAGTGAAAAAGTGGTCAGCCAGTCATATTATTGTATCTAGGGATTCCTGTATTACAGCTCTTTCCTTCCATTCCTAAGGTTCCAAGCTGTGAGTTAGAATGGGGAGCATTTTGTCAAATACACAATATATTGCTTTTCTTTCCTTCTCAAGGAACTGACCAGTGATGATTTTTTTTGATTCTTTATTTTAAAGACAAAAGAATGGAGACATACGAACCAGAACAAACCATAAACAATATCGAAAATACAAAATTATACAGAACATAGCAGGGAATTAGCACTGGATGCTGTATTACATAACGTCATCTTCACACTAGTTAACACACAAACATTAAAGGAAATACCAAATTATAGAGAAGATAGTAGGGAATCATCACTGGATGCTGCATAACATAAAGTTATCTTCACTTTTGTTAATACAAAAACGATTGAGGAAATACAAATTATAGAGAACGTAGAAGGGAATTAGCTCTGGATGCTGTCCTACATAATATTACCCTCACATTTGTTACTCAGTTACACAGATGATGGCCCATTTGATCATTCAATTTTCTCCTCCCTCATCTCCATTGCCCTACCACTCAATTAGTCATCTTCCCTGTGATAATAACTGTATTCCTGGGTTCATCTATACCCTTGGACTCTCACCCTGGGAAGACATATAGCTGCCTCAGACTATACTATAGCATACATGGGTGTATACAAACTGCCATGGTCGGAGATGGAAAAGCACCTATGCTCACGGCGGACCGCCTGGCTCTGCCCCATTGCCATGCTATGGGTGGGGGCGGGTCCAGTCCATGGGGTGCCCTCAGCAGGGCCCACAGCGGAGCAGCAGTGGGGCCCTCAGTGGAGCAGCCATGGGGCCCACAGCAGAGCAGCCACGGGGCCCACAGCGGAGCAGCCGTGGGGCCCTCAGCAGAGCAGCAGCAGGGCCCATGGTGGAGCAACCGTGGGGCCCACAGTGGAGCAGCCGTGGGGCACGCACCCCTGTTGGGGTGCCCTTGGTGACCGTTTGGCTCTGTTCCGTTGCCTTGATGCCAGAGGCCCTTTCTTCTCCTCCTCCCTCCTCCTGATGTCCAGTATTACCATTCCCCACTCCTTGAAGCTGGGCATTGGATGAACTTACGATGCTTGGTATAAGGGCTTGAAATCTCCCTGGCCCATTCTCACTGTGTTAGTTCAGGGTCTGAACTGAGTTTAAAGATTAATTCTAGAATAGAGTTGGAGCATTTTCTTGGGTCTGCTGTATAGAGTATGTTGTTGTTTTTCAGACTCCCGGTCTGCTGCTTTTCATCTAATTTGTTGCTATACAAGGTTCATGCAAGGTTCATGCAAGGTTCATATGTGCAAGCTGTAAGGAGACCCTCTTGGTGCACACATTAATAGTTTGGGGTGAGTCCTGAAGACCGTGGATTTGTCCTATCGTTGCCAGGAGCAGGCGGTGCTTGCTCAAGCCACTGAGACTCAAGGTGCTCCCAGGGAGAGTTCAGGGTGGGAGCTGAGTCCCGGCAACCCAGCTCATGCTTTCTGCCTGATGTTGGAGTGAGAAGGGCATGGAGCCACTCGATCCACCTCCATCTGCATCTCCCTCCCGTTGCGGTGCTGGAGCCCCCATCTACTCCTTGGCCGGATCCCTTGGAGCTGCTGTGGCTCACTGCCGAGGTTCCCCGCTGCTCTCCACCGGTAGCCGCTCACCCAGCAGAGAGGCAGGGGTCCACCGCCTCGAGGCAGGCGCAGAGCCGGGCATGGTGGGCTGTGTACTAGTTGCATTGATTCTCTCCAGGCACTGATTAGGAAGGTTGCCGCAGGGTGGGGACTCTACCCCAGTGGCTGGCTCAACCTCTCATTCTCACACTGGGTTCGACAACTGCGCCCGACTGCCATTGCCTCCTTTGCTGGCTGCGCCCTCCTCTCTCCAGCCCTGGACCAGCTCTCGGAACTCCGCTCTCCTCTGGCCGAGTCGGGAGGCTTCCGTGAGCGTGGACCTCCGAAGCTGAAGCTGTGAATGCCAGAACGAGGGCATGGGCCATGGGTGTGCTTGGAGTGGTGACTTCCTCCTTCTCCTCTCCCCACGACTGGGCCAGGGGGATCTCCAATCCTTTCCTCCAGCAGAGGTTTTGTTTAGTCTTTCCAAGGGCTTAAATTCCCATTTCTGATCTTTCCTGAGTTCAGGATACCCACCTCTTTCCCTTCTGTCCTTCACATGTTGCTATATTCCTATACTCCTTTGTCTGAGTGGCATTACTCTGGGAGGTTCTCTCTCTGCTGCCTACCCGGTCGCCATCTTGAAGTCCTCTCATAAAATTTATTCTTATTTGTTACTTTCTAGTGAATTGACCATTACATTTCTAAAGTTCTGAAATGGCCAACAGACCATAGAAAGATACCACTTTAGGCTCTTGATTGAAACCAACAGCTACAGAAAAGTGCTGGCCTTGATTCAGGGCCACCAGTGATGATTATTGTGCTTTCAGGACACATCCCAACCATGTACATGGGTGGGAGCAAAGTCATCTTGCTTTATGAGTCTATGAACACTGGCCAGTTATGCTCTTTGCCATGGGTAGCTGTAATTTTTCATCTCCACGAATATTCCACGTGAAGTGAAACCCAAAACCAGGTAGGCTTGTGCTTTTAGTCACCCAACTCTGCCCTGCACTTCCTATATCTACAACACAGAAGGGTGAAAAATTATGGCCCCAGAAGTGGAAGCAGAGCCCTCTGAGACAAAAGTATTTTTGCTTTGAATTTTGAATAAGGAAATTAGAGAGTCACATGAATATGTTGTCAAGACATATATAAAGCTAAAGGAAAATATAAGCATAAAATATTTTTGTGACACAGAAAATGGCATTTAGCTTTCCTTCACTTTTTTGGTAGAAATTGAGCATTTTAAAATTTTTTTCTGGTTCCTTTGATATATATAGACATTTTACCAAGCTAAATTATGTTTTTGCAATTTTACATCCCAGGAATACTTCCTTAAGGCCTTGGAGGATGTCTTAGAAGTGTATTTATCCAGGAGGGCCATTCTCCATCTCCAGGTTCCTGCAGTTATTATGGATTTTCACTTCTCTGGGTGCCTTGTTCCAATTTGCAAACATTCCTCTCTCATTATGTCAGGAGAATTTTGTTTTTTTACTTTCTAATAAGTATGTGTTTTGCTATACACTACATTTTCTTTAACCATTCATGAGTTGATTGGCACCGAGGCTGCTTCCATAGCCTAGTTAATATGAATTTCACCACAGTAAACCTGGGTGTGCAGCACTGTATAGCATCTTGACCAGTTCTTCCAAGTACACCTGAAGAGAGGTATAGCAGGAACAAGTGGGAGCGCCTAACTGAATTGTGTAGTAGCTCTTCTAATTTACATTCCCACCAGCAGATTATACAGCTTCCTCCGTTCAGCTGTCCTACCCAGCATGTGTTGTTTATCCTTAATCGTGCCATGCTGAGCAGGGGGAGAAGGAATTTCAGTGGATTTGCACTTCCCTTATGGCTAAAGACATGGAATACTTTTACATACTTATTCACCATTTGTATTTCTTTTGAAAAATGTCCCCTCAGTTTATTTGCCTATTTATTGTTTTGGAGGGCATCTGGAGTCTTTTGAACTCCCTATATATTTTAAATATTAATACTGTCAGAGGAGAAATAGGCATAGGTTTTGTTGCATTTTGAAGCCTGACTCTTCACCCTGTTAATTGTTTTCTTTGGTGTACAGAAGCTTTTTCATTTGATGCAATAAAACTTTGTCAACTCTATTTACTGGGCTTTCAGAATCCTATTGAGGAAGTTACAGCCTGAGTCTATAGCTTGAAGTGTTTCTCCTGAGTTTTCTTCTAGAAGTTTTAAAGTTCCAGTTCTTCTTAGGTCATGATGTAGTCTCAGTTGATGTTGTACAGGGTGAGAGGCAGGGATCACGTTTCAATGTCCTACGTCCTACTTGTGGATATTCAGATTTCCCAACACCATTTGTTCGGCTATTTCTCCGACTCCTGTTTGTGCCATCTTCACTGAGAGTCAGATGGCTGATTCTGGGAGCGTTTATTCTTGTCCTTCATTTGGTTTCACCTGTCTACATGCTATTTTGAGTACCATGCTGACTTGTTTCTATGTTTTGCGTGTACCTTTTGAAAATTTGTATTGTGACATCTCTAACATTGCTGTATTTACTCATGATTACTTTGAGTTTTCCAGGTGTTCTGTGTTTCGATATTAATTTTAAGATTTTGTTTCTACTTCTCTGAATAATGTCATTGCAATTTTTGATGTAGATTACATTGATTCTGTAGATCACTTTTGGTAATATGGTCATTTTTACAGTATTAATTCTGTGATTTCATAAGCATTGGATGGTCTTTCCATTGCCTAGTTTCTTCTTCAATTATTTTCAGTGCTTTAGAATATGCAGTGTAGGTGTCTCGTGCTCATCTGCAGCTACTCAGGCTGGCCCAAGGCATTCTCTCCCCAGGCCGAGAGGGCAACAAAAGTTTGTAGGTCCTGTTGATATGGCCTACTCTTGACCATTGGCAGCAACAATGGGCCTGTATTTGTAAAAAAAGTAACTTAAAATCTAGATTAAATAAAACCTACATACAGCATACATGCCGTGAATCTCCAGAAAAGTTTTAAAAAAGCTTCAAACCAGGTCCATAAAAATTTAGCTGAAAGACCAGTTATACCTATAGACATTCCAGTATACACCATGTTAACAGCTCTACCAATCCAGAGTCCTGCTGAATTTCTGAAAAATTGGACTGGACAAGAGAACTCCTCTGAAGCACAATCTGAAAAGAAAACTCACTCAAAGCCCTTCTCTGGTCACTATGGATGCTGACCAGTCCACACATGACTGAAGCCTGAGAACACTGTTTATAGGATTGCTCAGTACCTATTCCCCTGATTTTTGCACCTGTTCAGACTGTTCACCCAAGTCTTTTTTACCTGTCACTCTGCTAGCTGTGGTTTTGCCTTAGCACTATGGACAATTAGTCAAACGCTTGACCAAGAACTGATGAACATTCAAGGCACAGTGCACACTCAGATTAACTGGTTCACTCCCTTGCTAGGGTACTGTTACATAAGAGACAGGTCTAAATTACTTCTTTTGTGAAAAACAGCTTATAAAAACATTCTATAATAAGACAATATTGCATACCTTGGCTAGGGCCTGTTCTAGGCTCACTGACACCCTAATGTTAGCCTGCTAATTAGGCCTTATCTCAAAAGATCACACGTAACATGCCAGGCAAATATTTGCTGGGAAAACTAAAACTGGAGAGACATGTAGCAGAAAATGCTCTTCCAGCCGCTGTACTTCAGTTTGTTGCCAGGTAACAGTCTGTTTACAGTTCCTGTTACTTTTGTTTCTTAGAAACAGATGGTCGCTGTGACTCCCAGCTGGTCACTATGATGCAACTCGTAAGAACCAATCAAAGACAGCCAAGCACTCTGCCTTTGTACTTCCTTTTGCAAACCCCGTAATAAACTCCCTCCCTGAGCCTTTGGCTCCTGGTATTTTGAGAACGATCCCAGTCAGTGCCTGTGGATTTAGAATATGTCTGCCTCCAAATCCTGGGTGTTGATTTTGTGTTTCTCCTGTTAAACCACTTATAGTGAAAAACCATCCTCCACCACGGCTCCTAAAGGTGACTGATGTGAAATGAGAAGACGCCCGGGCCCCTAACTTTCCATGACTTCTGTGTCAGCTCAGGACTTTTGCCAGAATTCTTATGTTAGAATACAAGCTATCTGCTTAATCTTCTAGCACAATGAAACTTACAGATGTTTCAAGCTTATTTGCTGGTAGGACCAAGAAACAGACATTTTCTCAATGACTGCTCCTGCTTCTGAGGGTTCCAGTATCATCCAGATTTCCATCTCTGAATCAGCACAAATGGGCTGAAAATCACATAATGAAAGCTACACATTCTTGAATACTAATATGAAGTTGTTTTCAAGAAGGAATTTAAAGGCAGCAAAAAATTCTTTTTAAGAAAAGAACACAAACCAGCAGAAGAAAATTGCTTTGGTTGGCTTTGATGTCAGAAGGAGGTTCACAGAGAAACTTGGATTTCTGTAAATGCAGAACATGGCTGAGGTGCTTGTGGAGAGTAAACACCACTGGTCACTGGACCCACCCATGAGAGCCTCAAAAATAACAACCCACAGGAGCAGGACACTGCAAACAATTCATCCTGTTTTCTGCTTTGCAGCCAGAAAAATCACAGTAGATGTCACTCTTCTTAATTTGTGATGAGTTTCTGCTGGTGCTTGTAAGGGAGTAAATTGGTGTTTGTCAAGAATTGGGCATTCAAAGGAGCACACACAAGGAAAGGGCATGCCATGCAACAGTAGGCTGGAGCCTCAAACTCCTCCTGAAGGTTCTGGGGCAGATGATGGTGATCTGAACCCCGTGAGGAGACCACTGGTACAGACTGGGAGGCCTCAGGTCACCCATTCTGGTAACACAGGATCTTCCAATCTGTGTCATCTAAGAAGATCCTGACAATGAAGGTGGCTGAATGGTGATATGTGGGCAGTGAGACTAGATCTCAAACTCTCATTGTTTACAAAATTCAGTTTACAATGTATCAGAGGCTTGCATATGAGATTGGAAGCCAAAACTGTTAGGTGAAAACATAAGGGGAAAACACTTCGAGATATAAACACAGGCAAAAGCCTATTTGATAGGACTCTAATAGTCCAGGAAATGTCAAAATTGAGAAATGAGATTATATCAGGTTAAAAGGTTCTTGAACGGCAAAGGAAGAAGAGTGAAAATATACCATAGAAAATGGGACAGACATTTTGCTAACTATGCTCTTGTAGAGAATTCATGTCCA
>PVLD010021900.1:0-30448 GCA_004027595.1 Dinomys branickii
AGGATGAGGTCCCAATTATTGATTCTTTGAAGTGTTTCCCTTGCAGCTTCGTTCTTGTTCATGAACTCTCTGCCTACTCCTATGTCTTCCAGATTTTTACCTACTTTGTCTTCCAGTAGGTTTAGAGTTTCTGTTTTGATGTTGAGGTCTATGATCCATTTTGACCTGAGTTTGGTGCATGGTGATAGACTGGGGTCTCATAATAGGAAGTTCTTACATGACTTGGGCAGAAGCCTTGTGAATAGATCACCTTGCCTCTATGATAGTGGTGTTTTATGGAGAAGCTAGGGATGAGAAAATCAAACTGTAGTCAGTTCATTATTGTAAATGCTGTCATTATCACACATTTGCAAAATATTCCAGGTTTCATTGGTGCATCTATTAGCCATCAGTTGATTTTTTTCATTTGGTCAGGATTGCTGACTTTTCCAGCACGTGGAAACAAATCCAACTCATAGTGAAAGAAACTGTCCAGCTTCCTGGCAGGTGACAAATGAATCCTGAAGCTCTCAGTGATTCAAAATCCAGAGCCCTTTCCATAGTAAGCTAAGGGAGGGGAATGCATCACTTCAGCAGCTTGTCTTCTCCAACAGTGGTTTAAACTCGAGACATTTGAAGTGTTTGCTGAAATTTGTTTCTCCAGCTAAAGTTTGTCCTTATTAATCTTTGAGGTTAGTCTGTTGGCCAGTCTCCAAGTGGAGAACTGAAAGTGTTTGTTTAAGACAACGATGACACTGACTGTCTGCCAGGTTTTGATTATCCAAACAAGGTATAATGTCATGTTAATGACCGAGTGATCTACATTTTATTATTCAGTTTTATTGGGAGGTTTTTTTTTTTTTTTTTTAAGAGAAAAAAGGGAAACAAATTTAAAGCTATAGCTACATAGGGTCCTTCAGTCAATCTCTGGGTAGCTGTTTAGACTTTTTTCAACAATAATTACAGTTGATTTTTGAACAATTCTCTGGATTACCATGTGGTTAAACCAATTTAATCACTGTGATTGCTGACAGGGTAGGCTAAGTTGCAGCACATTTACTTTGGCCCTGTTAGGACAGATGAGGCTATGCTTTAAGGATAGACAACTAGTTTTTTGTTTGTTTGTTATATATTTTTGAGACAGGGCCTTGCAGTATAGTGCAGGCTGGCCTTGAACTCACTATGTAGCCCAGGTTGGCCTCGAACTCAGAGACAATTCTTCTGCCTCAGCCACTTGAGTGCTGGAATTACAGGAGTCTACCACCATGCCTGTTTTTTTTTTTTTTTTAAATGTAATAGTTTCAGTGGATATAAACAGGACATGTAGCGTTTTTGTGGTTTTGTTTTTTTCCTTCAGGGCTTTGTTGATCTTTGTTCCTGGACTCATAACTGCACCTTGGGTAGGTCTCATTGTTTTCCAGTCCCTTTCAGGTATAAGAACAATGTTGCTTAGGTAGCTGTAACTTTCTGGAGTTAACATGTCCCTTCTAGTCCAAATCAAAGCTTGTCTCCCATTCCTTGCGGAGCTTCCTCACCCACCCCAGCCTCACCTGTGGTTTAGAGACACCACGGAAAGGCTATCCTCTTCTCTTGGTCCTACCCTGGCTTCTGAAGACACTCTTCAGCCTGCAGTTATCTTTCTCATTGGTTATACTTCTTAATAAGTGATACATGGATTTCAGGGAATTTTTTGCATCAGTCTCTGCACTGGGCTGTCCTCAGATCATGTGCCATCAGGAAGAGTCTCATTATGCATCTTTTCACAGATGTGTGCATCACAGCACGGGTAGACTCCAACATTGAGATGTCACGTGGTCAGGGAACTCTTCACAGACAAATGTTATCTGTAGAAGTTCTTTACTAGGAAAGAATGGGGAATGAGTAGAAAAGAATATTCAATACTGAGCTTTGCAAATTGCTATTTTTCCTCCTAACCCCCATCCCCCATCTTCCATCTGAAGATGGGAGTTGAACCCAGGGCCTTTACACTGAGCTACAAGACCAGCCCTATTTTATTTTATTTTTTATTTTGAAACAAGGTCTCACTAAGTGTCTAAGTTGTCCAGGATGGTCTTGAACTTAAAAATCTTATGCCTCAGCTTCCTGTAGGGCTGGCCTTATAGGTGTGCACCACCACTCCCAGCTCTGAGCCACTTCTGAAGTTGCCTGCTTCACGCACACGGTGAGATGACACTGGAGTCCACACTGACCCAAGTGGTTCCTGGTCACCAGAGACGGAACTGGAGCCATCTCTCTCCTCTCTGGACCTGTTCTAGGGCCAGTGTGTGTTCTGAGAGATGTGAAGAGGAGTCCTGGGCTTTGTACTATCTTTTTTAATTTGTTTACATTTTCATTTAACTACTCTGATGGGAACATTTAATGCGAATGATTTTTGAAGAATGTAATCTGGAAAATTCAATTATTTAGTGCCTGGAAGGGTTTTGAAGAATAAAATGCTGCATAAAAATGTGTAAGTATTTATTATTACAATTAAATACATGTTTTCTCTGTGCAATTTAATTGTATTGTCAAAGGGGTTTGTATAAGTCTTCAAAAACACATTTTGTATTAGTTTTATTTCATCTTTTTCTTAATTCCCCTAGGCAGAATTAGATACTATTTTCATGTGTTGCTCATAGGGCTGTTTCCTTACACCCTCATTTTAGATAGACATAATTTGGTTTGATTTCATTTCAGATAACATCTATAAAGTGAAACTAGGTACTAGGTATTTTTCTAGGCTCTGAAGAACAAGTGGTTAAATCATACTTCTATCAAGCATCTAGTGTGTGCACATACGTGTGTGTGTGTGTGTGTGTGTGTGTGTGTGAGTATGCTCACCCATAAACTGTAAAGCAATTAGTTCTATGATAAGAACAAAACTCAAAGGAGGCAGTTGGGAGGGACACCATCATTATTCCAGGTAGTGAGTGACTTTGGTTGCACGTGAATTAACTATGAAAACCTTCAGCCAAGCTGTTTTTCTTCTTCCTTTCCTTTCAGATCTTTGAGGAAGTGTCCTCCTCCTCATTCCCAAGGAGGAGAAATAACAGAAAACTCTCTTGGCAAAATTTTCTTTTCACTAGCTCTGCCTTTGAATTTGGGGAACACAGTTCTGCAAATTGGAAATCTTTCGTAGGTTTCTAGGCTGTTCGAGTTTCCAGCAAGCGTGCCAAGTGTGATGGAAACTTCTTCCTGTCGATCAGTTTTCTTGACTTTCTCAGAACTCTGAGTTGTTTACTGAAGAGTTGATCCCAAATATCAAACAGCTGGTATTCAGGGGAAGAAAACTGGATAGTAAGGAACTGCACTTGCGCTACCACAGTCAGTGCAAATATAAGGACGAGAAAAATAAAAATAAAAAGTTTGACTTGCACTGTTAGGAGTCTTAGCAGAGATTATACCAGGGCCTCATGGATACTAGACCACTGCTCTACCACTGAGCTACACCCCAACCCCTTGCAAAAATTGAAAGAAGCATATTAAACTAAACTTAGCCAAAAAGTGTGTATCAGTATTAAAATACAAAGGGCAAGATGAAAAAAACCATTGTCTTTGTTAAGAATGCAGGATGGGGGTCACTTACATGAGGTATATTTACTATTGAAACTTTAGATTCTGCACATGATGAGGAAAATGTCCTCCTGTTTACTTAGCTGTAAACATTTCAGGGTCTATTAAAAGCACCTCAGAAACAGAAACACTTCTTGAGCCATTTTGGTGAGGCCGCAAGTTTGCTAGAATATGGGGGGTGAAAGACCAATAACATAAATGCGTGATGGAAGAAAGACAAAAAAAGGGGAAGGGAAGGGGTACACAGTGAATGGAGTACTTGGCATTTTCAAAGTACGCCCCCCCCCCCCCCCCGCGCGGTGTGGCGCACCTGTAACCTCGTCACTCTGGAGGCTGGGGCGGGGGGCGGGGGGGGGTTGCAAGTCTGAGACCAGCCCGGGTTATAAAGTGAACTCAAGGCCATCCTGAACCGCATAGCAAGACCCTGTCTCAAAAAGACAAAAAAAAGTGCTCTCAGAAAGTTATAGAAGTTATAAATTTTCATCCCTGAGAAACTGAAATCAGAAATTCTGGACCTTTTTTGAGAACTAGTTCTTCAATTTTTGTTTCAGTTCATTTCTTTTGTTACTATATTGCTGTAGCTATTTCTGGTGTCAATTTTGGAAGTTTATATCTCTTAGAAAATAGGGGCTGGGGATATAGCTCAGTGGAATAAGCGCCTGCCTGGCAGGCACAAGGTCCTGAGTTTGATTCCCAGTACCACAAAAAAACAAAAAAGAAAAAAGAAAATTGGCAGATTTTGAAATTTATTGGCATAGACAGTATAAGGATTATATACAAGTCTATGTTAATTTGTTTAATGTTCGCATATAGTAGTTGTATACTTTACCATTCCCAACTTTTGTAATTTCTGTTCTTTTTCTTCATTTAGTTTTGCAGACACAATTTACTTTGCTTATTTTTCCTATAATATAATGCTCTTGAATTTGTTTGGCAGTCCTCAGTCTTATTATATGAGGGTTTTTATTTTATTTTATTTATTTATTTATTTGTGGTACAGAGGATTGAACTCAGGATCTTGTGCCTGCCAGGCAGGTGCTTATTCCACTGAGCTACATCCCCAGCCCTATATGAGTGTTTTAAAAAAACCTCTATTATTTTTTCTTTCTTTTTTTTATTACAGATATATTAGGAACTTTTACATCATTTCTACAGAAAATGATTAGTTTTCTTTTGTTCCTTTTTGGTTTTTTGAGACAGGATCTCACTAAGTGGTCCAGACTGGCCTTGAACTCACTATGTAGCCCAGGCTGGATGGCCTCTAGTTTTACTTTTTAAAATTTTTCTTGAATTACCATGAAAGCTTTATAATTTAATTTATTTCTATTTCAACATAGAAAATGTTTTCAGTGTGGTTCAATTTTGGTCAAATTCCTTAAGTTTTAATAAGTATTGTTTTAATTTTTGCTTATTTAAATGCTTACTTTACATCTTTTATGGTAGCACAATGGGGTGTGTATTACACCTACATATACATGTAAGTATGTGTGATGTCAGCCATTAGAGTTATATATATTTTCACACATACGATTTATCCATATCCATACATTATAAGAATCCATTTGAAGTAATTAGTCAGATATTCCTAGACTTTTTTCAAAACTCCGTAGTTTCTTTCCAATGTACCCTTCAGGTCTCCACCAGTATTAGAGACTCTTCTCTTCTGGCTGGTACCTCTTCGAGGCATCGCTGCGTCCTACCTTATCTCACAGGAGTATTTAGAAGTGACAGCTACACTCAGAAGCTCTGGTAACTTGCTCTTTGTTCTCTCCTTTTCTCCTTAAAATTGAGACCTTTAAATATTCACTGACACTCACTCTGCGGTAGGCAGCAGAGGTGAGATCCAACACCTGAAGGAACTGCACCGGGGCTGAGAATACAGCTTTGTCCAGGCCTATTTCTGATGCATGCAGAAGGCAGAGTAATGGAACTGGGAGCAGAGGCTTCTTATGCTTCATCCTTCTTGTCCTCTTTGACCACAAGGATCAGAGTGGGGAGGGGAAAGCGCAGCCCGACAGGTTTGAGCATCTCAGGCCTGGAGGGTGGAAAAATTGAGAGCAAGATCAATCCCCGGGAGGCCGAAGGGGAAAGCTGCCAGAAGCTTTTGTCCTTTCAGCCGGGACCATTTGGAACCCAGGGAAGGCTCTCCAGAGGTTTGCCTGACAGCGTGCCGCTGTCAGCCTTATACACAGGGCCGGCTCCGGCTTCCTTCCCACCTACTTGGAGGTTGCACCACGCTTTCTACATGCTGTTGGTCATTCAGATAGTGAGTTAGATTCAGGTGATTCATAGAGTGTCACAGAGAGTGTTTTCTGTGCACAATATTATATGTGATATCAAATATTTTCAGTCCAAGATGTAATCTGAAGAGATTTCTAATTTAAAACCAGCAAACCCAATAGTCAATATATACATTTATATATGTAAATGGTAAAGTATTTATTGTGCTCTCCTGAAGGAGAAATGGGTAATTATAAAATGTGTCATGGATGAAATAAGTGGGGATTTCCCCTGTAAAAACCCCGCCCAATACCCCACCTTCCCTCTGTTTGGTGTTTAAGGCTTCCTCTTTCCTCTGACCTGTCCATCCTGGAGCTTCTGCTCTTACCATGCATGCTGGGCTTCTCCCAGCCTCTAGTCATGGCTGTGTGTGTTTGCACACTTCCCTCTCTTTCTGACATGCCTTTGAAGCCTGTTTACATGAACATCTCATAAACTTGTACTCAGTCTGCAGACCAAGCCCCGTAGGCCTTTTAAAAATAAGACTGGTTTCGCTGGGTGTGGTGGTGCCTGCCTATAATCCCAGCACTCTGGAGGCTGACACATGAGGATCACTATGAGTTCAAGGCCACATAGTGAGTTTGAGGCCAACCTGAACTACAGACCCTGTCTCAAAAAACAAACAAACAAATAATGTATTTTTAATTAGATAAAATAATATGGGCAGTTATAAACTCAAACTAACTTTTAGCAAATGGAAGTAACTAAATTGAGAGGGGCTGTGGCTTCAGAGGATGCTAGAACTCAGGCAAAGACAATAAGTCAGGCTTCTCCTCTATAGCTACTTCCTTCCACTGGGATTTCAGTCTGTCTATATCATGGGCAAGATGGCCAGCTGCCAGCTCCCTCCAGCCTGGCATGTTCATGATCTCAGGAGAGAGTAGTTCTTTTTCTTGGTTCTAGAACAAATCTCCTAGGAATGATGCATATTAGTCTAGCTTCTGTCATGTGCTCATGCCCGATCCAGTCACTATGGTTAGACATGCTGTTGCACTTGTGCCTCAGTATTTGGCGAGAAGAACAACTCATCTCTACCCAAGTAGGAGTCATGTTACCAAAAGAGAAAGAAAAAGACATTGGGTATGAAGCAACGAAGGTGAAACATGCCGCATGAAACCTTTTCTGACTCCTTATATTATTTCCAACTCTGTTATATCACTGTGCTTTCTTCGTTTCCTCTTCCTTCTCTTCTCCTCCTTCTCTTCTCCTCCTTCTCTTTTCTCCTCCTCCTTCTTCATTTATCTGGCATGGTTCTTAATACATTGTTCAGCAACATCTGTTTATTTGTTCTTCTTTGCTATTTGTGGAATTAAGTGCAGGTTTCCTGTCTTATTTTTACCTACTGTGGTGTAATGCCTGTACGTGTTTACAGAATAAGAAAATGAGTTAAAATGTAAGAGTTTGGGAATAGGGAAGGCCACGGTGAGGGCATGAGGTAACAAATTAAATATATTCACAAATTTTTTAGTGCTCTTTCCATCAAAATGTAGAGCTTAGAGGCCAGAGGTGCAGCTCAGTGATAGAACATTTGTCTAGCATGCATGAGGCTGTGGGTTCAGGAAAGGTGGAACCTAATTCTCTCTTTTTGAATGTGGCCTATGCTAGTGAACAGAATAAGAAGGAAGTAAGCGTATGCAACTTGGGAAATTAGCTATTCAAAAGTGCATGGCCTGCTCTGTCTCTGTCACTCAGGCAGTGCCTTGGCGGGGCTCATGTGACAAGGAGCGGAAGCCTTGTACTTCAAAGCCAGTGAGAACCAGAGCCATCTGAACAGCTCTGTGAGCGAGTCATCCTGAAAGCAGCTCCAGTCCCAGTCAAACCTTCAGACCACAGCAGCCTCAGCTGATGCTCAGCAACCTCATGAGAGGTCCTGAGCCAAACCACCTAGCCTAACCCTATCCTGTATTCCTAATCCCCAGAGATTATACGTGTTTGACTTTTTAAACAAATCGGAAGATGATTTGTTATACAGCAATAGATAACTGTTACAGCAAATAAGACCTTCTTAAATGAATGCACTGAGGGTTAAAGAAAGAAGCTACAACATCCACACAGAAGGAGCATGGACAATAAGAAAGTTTCCAAATGAGAGGGATCTCTCAGAGGACTGGACAAATATATGCATATGGAGAAAGGAGGAGTGATTCTGGGAAAAGAACAAAGAACCAGAACAGTGAAAGTCAAATTCAGGGACTAAGGATGGTCTCAGTTATCTGCGTCTATGTTGTGAGTAAGAAACTCCTGTGGAGTTGGGGGTGCTGGTGCATGTCTATAATCCCAGTCCTTGGGAGGCTGAGTGAGAAGGATCATTGCAAGTTTGAAACTAGCCTGGCCTTCAAAGTGAGCTCAAGGCCATCCTGAACTATATAGCAAGACCCTGTCTCAAAAAGATAAAAGAGAGAGAGAGAGAGAAAGAAAGAAAGGAAGGAAGGAAAAGCCAGTCCTGTGGAGATGGGTTAGGCAAAGTGGGTGGCTCTGAAAAGCAGAGCCCCCTAGCTCCCTCTTTCTTACCCAAGTCCCTAAGGACAGCTATTTTCTACTAGTTAGTGCTTGGACCATCGCTCTTTCTTCATGGAATTACTTCGTGAGCTAATCCATATCTAACGTAACCAATTTCGACTGAATTCTTTAAGATTCAATCCAGACCTAACTGGTGATTTCATCTCACCTGTCCAACTGCTTGCTGATCTTTTCCACCTGCACATGCTGCCAATAGCTCAAAAAATTAAATTTAAATTAATTAAATTCATATTCCCTCTATCCTCCCTTAACTGACTACTTTAAATCTCAAAGATGGCCCTGCTACCATGGACCATTCATCTGAGTACAGTTGTAGTAACCCAAGAGGAAAACAAATATCATGGGATGTTTCCAAGTACAGAATTTCATAGCACTGAATGGAAGTCAACCCATACCACTACTTTTAGAGTTAGCTACCCTTCAACCCCCACTGAAGAATATATATTTGTACACACACACACACACACACACACACACACACATATGCAAACAGGTTCCATCTGTGGAATAACTGTTTGATCACAACTAAGGCAGCAACCTTCCTTTAATTTAGATCCTGGGTGCAGCTGTTCCCAGGTGTATGTGTTATATTAATACTAGACTAGAGAAAGGAGATTACAGAGCAGCTTTGACCCTCAGGCTAAAGACTATGTCATCACTTTGCAATCTCTTTACCATTTGTTGTCTCCTCAATTTTGCATCCTCACTGTCTTTTGTCTCCAGGACCTGCCTTATAACCAGGTAGTGCTACACTCAGAGGTGCTTAACCTGGCCACAGATTAGAATCCCCTGATTAGCTTTGAAAGACTCCTCATCTGGGCCTCACCCAAGACTAATCAAACTGGACCAGCTAGGGTGGAGCCTAGACACTTCATTGTTTAAAAGTTGATCCAGTTTTACACAGGCCGAGGTGCAGTCAGGGTGGAGGAGAAACAGCCTTGTCTGTGCTGACTGTCACTCCCATCTGAGACACTATTCACACACTCTGAGAATCCATTTGTTATTGTATAAAATGTGGTACTGCCCCAGTACTGAAGCAGTAAATGAAACAGTGCTGTGAAAGGGCATCATGAATGTACAGAGCGAGGTGCTGTCACTGTAATTATCCCACTTACACAGCAACCAGTCTAAGTCTAACCCTGAGCACCTTCACACAGACCGTGGAAGTGGCTGTTGGAGCTGCATTCTTTGCCACCAGTATCTCCACCCTCCAACTAATCTGCTCCAGGGCCAGGTCAACGTTTCTAAATCATTGTTTTGTTCAAAAACTCTTCAGCTTTTCATTTCTACCAAACTAAGCCCATGAGCTTATATCTTTTCAAGTCAAAACCCACCTACTTTTCTAACCTTACTTTCTACTTCCTAAGTATGGTCTGGGTCTTAGTCTGTTTTCTGTTGCTATAATAGAATACCTCAGACTGTGTAAAGAAAAAAAGTTTATTTTGGCTCATAGTTGTGAACACTGGAAAGTCCAACATATGGTAACCCCCTCTGACAAGGTCCTTGTGCGCCTCCACTCATGGCTGTCATCAGTAACTCTAGGAGGAAGTAACCCAGTCCTGTAAGAGAGGCATTAATTCTTTTGCATGATCTGATCACCTTAAAGGCCCTGCTTGCCAACACTGTGAGATCAGGGGACAAATTTCAACTTGAATTTTGGAGGGGTCAAACCACATCCAAATCATAGCAGTTCATAGGCATCTAACCCCCATTAGCCAACCAGGCAGCCAGCCAGCAGACATTTGAGTTCCCACTGTATGACAGCATCATGCTCAAAGTGTGGGAAAAAAGCAAAGATGAACCAAGAAACTGACCATCTCAAAGAATTGATTAGTTTTAGTTAAATATAATCACCTAAGTCCTCTATAATGTCCCCGTGTCTCTGTTCTATGCTCCTTAATGTACAGATGTGCACAAGGCACATTGCTATTTAACTAGTTCTTGAAAAAAACCTTTAAAAATGAAAGGACAAAATGCTAGTACTAAATGGAAGTCATCTTCCAGTGTTTTGAAGGTTACAGTAGTCGGCAGGGCTGGTTTCATGCATGAGTGACTGATATGGCCACACAGGGCTCTGCTCTTACAGGGTCTTATGCTCTGCTGTGGGAGTACTTAACAAAGTTTAGGAGTAGTGTTATGTGTCTACATGTCCCCACAAATCCTCATGCAGTTATGGGGCTGCTTTTAGAGTTTATGACTGACCTATGATCCAATGCTGGGATTATGGGTGTGAGAGCTATACCTGCCCTAGGGAAGATAGTTTGCTGGGATTATGGGTGTGAGAGCTATACCCACCCTAGAGAAGATAGTTTGCTGAGATTATGGGTGTGAGAGCTATACTCACCCTAGAGCAGATAGTTTGCTGGGATTATGGGTGTGAGAGCTATACCCGCCCTAGAGCAGATAGTTTGCTGGGATTATGGGTGTGAGAGCTATACCCGCCCTAGAGAAGATAGTTTGCTGAGATTATGGGTGTGAGAGCTATACTCACCCTAGAGCAGATAGTTTGCTGGGATTATGGGTGTGAGAGCTATACTCTAGGGTGGAGAGTTTGTATATGTAATGGAGAGAAAGAGGCTGCTGGCTGCCATTCCTCCCTTCTTGTGCTTGCTGCTTTGCTGTTACCACCGCCATGAACTGTTGCCCTCTGCCATGTGCCACTCTGCCTCAGAACCAGCCAAGTATGGACTGAAGCCGCCACAAACTGTAAGTTAAATAATACTTTCCTTCCTTCATTTTGGGTGTTGGATATTTTGTCTCAGCAATGAGAAAAAAGTAACCAAGACAAATAGTTTTTAATTTTTTTTAGGAGTAGCTTTTTAATGAGCAAAGGAAATATAAAGTGGGAAGTTAAGATGGAACTGAGTTTACTGCATTAGAAAACATGTGAAGATGTCTAATTTTTCCCTACTAGAAATTGCCCACTAATGTGATTTTAGGTTTCTAGCAGCCACGTTTAGAAGGAAGGAATGACCAGTTATAGATATTAACCATGATCAGTGGTTAGGAAAAAGCACAAGTATCCCTGATAGACTAGAGAGAAATTGCTCTTATGGGTCTTCACAATGGAGACATGCTAAACTGTTCTTTAGGGACCTTAGGTTCCATACTGTGAACCCAGCAACAAGTGCCACAAGGCCAGTTCTCTAAATGTTTCTCACACCAGTGGCCACGCACAATTCAGGAAAATTGCTTAGCATAGACTTGCATGTGGGAAGGGCTCTGTACATCTATGCCAAGTGCCTGAATGAACAAATGAGTATGTGGCTGGATCAGACTGGCTGGATCAGACTAGTAAATCTGTTTAGCTCTCATGTCCTGACTTAATTTAAGGATAGAGTTTAGAGTATTTTGAACAATGAATAGATTCCATACTTAGAGAATTCTCCCAAAGAAATGCTCTTTGTAAACTGAGCACAGCAAGACATACCAATAATCTCAGCATTTGGGATGCTGAAGCAAGTGAGTTCAAGGTCAGCTTGGGCTACATAGTGAATGCAAATCCAGCCTGGGCTGCACAGAAAGGCATTGTTTAAAAACAAAACAAAATAACTTTTATTTGTGTATCAGCGGACAGTATGAACACAGTAAAATGACACTCATAAAAATGGGAGAAAATATCTGCAAAACACATATCTGATAAGATATATAATACAATCTATAAAAATATCTAAGACTCAACAGGAATGAAGGCCACAACAAACAGTTGACTCCAGAGAAGTGCAAATATTTCAAACAGATATTTCTCCAAAGAATATAGACTAATAGTTGATAAGCACAAGAAAAGAAGTTCAAAATTGACAATCATCAGAGCAAGTGGAAAAACCACAATGAGATACTATTTCCTATCTGTCAAGATGGCTATCACACTCATACAAATACACACACACACTCCAGAAAAAAGTATGTGCATTGATGAGAAAGTACAGAAGTTGCAATTTGTGCAGTGTGGTGGGAGTTTAAAATGGTACTGCTCCTGTACAAAGCAGTATGGTAGTTCCTCAAAAATTTGAAAATAGGATTGTCACATGATTCAGCAATTTCTCTTATGTGTGTAGAGCCAAGAGAATTGAAGCACAGACTCAAACACCCATGTGCAAGGCAGCAGTAGTCATAACAACCAATCATGGAAACTCAAATGCCCTTCCATAGAAGAGTGGGTTTTTAAATGTGGCATATTAATGGAATATGATTCAGCCCTAAAATGGAAGGAAACTCTGACAGTTGCTGCAATACGGGCCCTTGAAACATTAGGCTAAATGAAATGAGACAGATGCAAAAGGAAAACAACTCTAAGAGTTTTAATTTGTGAGGTAGTTATAGAAATCAAATTCATACAGACAGACAGTAGAACAGTGGTTTTCAGGAGCTGAAGAAAGGCATGGGGAATTGTTTAATAGAATTCCAAGCTGGGCATAGTGGACATGCTTGTAATTCCAGCACTTAGGACACTAAGATAGGATGATCACCACGAATTTGAGGTCAGCCTGGGCTCCATACTGAGCTCACATTCAGCCAGCACTAGAAAATGAGACCCGGTCTCAAAAAACAAAAGCTATCTCTCTCTCTCTCTCTCTCTCTCTATCTAGATACAGATATAATAAAAATATGTAATATACAGAGTTTCAGTGTGGGATGACAAAACAGTTCTGAGATGGAGAGCAGATGAACAATAATGTGAATATAGAAGTTGGACTGTATACTTAAAATGAGAAAATGGTAACTCTGATGTATATTTTACCTAAATTTTAATAAAAAGAAAAACTAAATGCTATTTTTCTTTGTGGGATTTTGAAACTCTTCATGCAAGCAAATTTGAGGTCATTAGCTTTTGATAATCTCATATCTAAAAACATCTCTTCCTATAGAAAATCAAAGTATATTTGTTGAAGTGGTATATCAAGATCAGTTCAATTGCAAATAGCAGAAAGCAACATGAAACGGCTTAAGCAGAAAGGGGATTTATTATTTTCCAAAGTGAGAAACGGAAGGGAAAGCAGTTTGAGTTGGTCAGCTCAGCCCAAGTGCTGTCATCAGCCTTGGTTCTTTCCTCGCTGCCTGTTGGTGGTCTCCTGAGGAGATGCCACCCTGCTCTGACATCACCTGCACACCAGACAATAGCCAGCCGCAGAAAAGCAGCTGCGACCTTGTACATCTCTTTTTGGTAGCGAAGACCTCTTTTCTAGAAAGCTTCCAGCCAACTTCCTCTCTCCTCTCATTGTCCAGAACTGGGTCACATTTTCATCCTGTACCGACCAGTGACACAAAACCTGGTGTCACCATTATTGACCGAGTAACTAATTAGGATGGTCCCAAGCGTGCAGGGTGGAGTGCACACTGGAACTAAAGAAGGGATTTACCACATGGAAGAAAAACAAAGTAGAATGACCAGTAGTTCATGGTTAAACCTCAAATAGTCTTAGAAGTGAGGATAACGCTATCCTCTCAACTGGTTGGCAGGGAAGATTAAATGGGATAAACATTTGCAACACATAGAGTACGCTGACTTACACATTATTGAACATTATCTCATTACTGACATACAGTTTATGCTCTAGGATTAGAGTTATCATTACTGTTTTTCTTCTCCAAATGTGTGACTGCACCATTGTGTGGTTACCCTCTTCAGTGACCCATTCAAATAAGCACTCCATGAGTAAATAGCACCAAGATAATAAACCACCATGGACTGTAGAATCCAACCCTTGTGAATGAGTCTCTGGATGTATGAGGTTGCTAGGGTTGTCATAACAAGGTTCCACAAGACTGAGTGACTTAAATGACCAATTTATCTTCTTGCTCTGGAGATCCAAAGTCTGAGATCAAGGTACTGGAAGTTGGTATCTTTTGTGGGCTATAAGGCAAGGATGTACACCAGGTATCTCTCCTTGGCTTATAGATGGTTGTCTGTTTCCTTTGACTTTACATCATCTTCCCTCTGTACTTATGTCAATTTTCCCTTCTTATGCTAATAATAGTCATTTTGGATGACCCTAGTGATCATATTTTAACTTAACTCTGTGAAGTCTCATATCTTCAACTACGGTCACATTCTGAGACACTAGGTTAGAACTTTAACATGTGAATTTGGGGGTTACCATTCAACCCAGAACATAGAGTATAAGGACACTTTGGATAAAAACCAATATTGGGAAGTCCATATTTCTGTAAATCCCTGGGTAAGAAATCTTATGTCAATCATATGCCTTCACCCTACCTACACCCGCTTCCTTCCCTGACCTTTTTATTTTAAGTGGATTTGGAAATAATCCCAGATCCCACTCTGGTTGATCTGGAGTAACTGGGTGTAGCAGATTTGTGAAGAAACAGTTTAGAGATAATTTCTTAAGAGGAGCAGTAGGAAGCATGACCCTGGAAAGGGGAGGGGAAAACCCTGAAGAATCATCACAAATGAACCATGATTAAGCACTTGGCTGGCATGTGCAGCGCATGAGCACTCTATTTTGCAGTGACGCTGTGAGGCGCGGTACATGTGGGTAGAGGGAGAGAACAAAGTACAATTCCAGGTTTTAGGATTTTACTTATGCTACAGGTGTGTGGACTGATAACTATGATGCACAGTAGAATAGGAAGTGCAAATTAAGAGAACAAACGGTGGGTCAGAAGGATGTAAAAGTGAATTCGGTTGGAGAAATCTGAAGGGTTTGTGATTGAAGAGAAAGTCAGGTGCAAGGCAGAGATGTAAATGCCTTTAGAAACTTTGGAAGTCTTATCTTTTGGGGATTGCCAGTCATAAATGTAGGTTATTGAGCTGCATAGGAAAGGTACAAAAAATGTGAGGATAAGGAAGAGTAGATTTGCTTGAAATTTGGGGTGAAACAAAATGTGAGCCACAATGTCAGGATTAGAAATCGTGTTCTGAATCTCAGCTAAAATAAGGATGGCTTGGAAGGGACCGAGATGCATTTTAGACCAACTCAAGTGGAACTGCCTGGATGCTGTGGTCTATGGGAGATATCGGTGCAACAATTAAGGGAAAGTGCTTTGGGTTCAGCAGACCTGGGTGAAGGCCGCATTCAACATTAACTGGTCAAAACTCAGTGGGAAAGTTGCTTCAATTCTCTAGACATTAGTTTCTTCATCTGTAAAGTGGAAATGCTCATAGTGTTTCTAAGGTTCTTACAAGCATGTGTGGAACTACATGGTAATGGTCAGCAACACAATCTGGTAACCAGACTCAAAAACTGTTCACCGATAACATAGCAGTTATTGTAATTTATTGATTTTAGGCGTGGTTGAAATCCTGAAGTTTCCATGTCCTGGAGAGGAATAATTTGTATCCCTGACAACAATCAAATATGTGTACAAGCCAAACTGCTGCCAACATTGTTAAGGAGTCAGAAGGAGAAAAGTTGAGAATAGTGTGGGGGTCTTCACACGTGCCCAGCCACTGCACCCTCTGGGAAGGGGAAAAGCAATAGCAGAGGGAGGACGTCAAACTAAGAAAAGGGAAACAGTATGTGGGGAGTGTCCTGCTAGGCATTGCTCTGCTCTGGATCTCTGCCACGGTCCAACCTTTGGGTCACGTCAGTAGTTGCCACTTTTCCTCCTGACCACTAGAGGGTGCTCTGACCAGATCCTCCACAGGAGATGGAACAGGCGAGAACAGAGACAATACTGGCTGGCTGAAGCCAGTTCTGGACCTGGATCAGGCCCTGGAGTTCCGGGTCTGCTTTGGTAAATTGCAGGGTAGGAAGGGAGTACAGAAGACCGAGTCCTGCAGGTACTACATATAGTCAGCTTCTGGGGACCAGGCAGGGAAGGCAATGGACTCACATTTGGACCTTAAAAAATGGCTGTGGAACCTCCTGGTTCTTTTGTTGTTTTTATCCTGTCTCAAAGCAGTACCACTCCACTCTGTGGCAGCTGCAGAGGCAGATGTAGCGGACAAATGAAGGGATGGATGTCCGTAACCTGGCAAGTGTTGGAAAGGATCAAGGAGACAGTAGGAAACACCTGGGTGAACAGAAAGCAGGGTATACGTAGAAGGGAGGAGACTAGGACAGATGATAAAATGGAGCCTGAGGGGTGAGAGGGGAGCTACACATTGCAACCCTTCCCTGGCCAATCACAGATGGTCATCCCAACGGTCATTCCATGAGGGAGTGAGGACGGTGTCTCACACGGATGGTACCAGGAAAGGAGTTCAGCTGATGGCGATTTCCCTCTCCCATACAGTCAGCAGAGGGATCAGGAATTACTGGTGGAAATAAGGATTTTATTTAACCTCAAACTTCACAAACATAAGAAAATAGCTGGTGCCCACTACCAAGAATGTCCGGAAGACCTGTATACCATAGGCTAAGCTGGCATGTAGTCAAGATACATAATGTCCACAGGGACTGTGTATGGTCAGCATTCAAACTGATGTGCAGACCTTTGATGATAATCACATAATTCTGCCCAGCTGCTTTGGAATGTGTGCTGTGTATATCAAAGATGAGGTTAGAAATGCTTTGTTCAACTCATCACTACTTTTAGAAAAGCAATCCAAGATATACCTTCTATCAAAATCCTCTGGCGTTGCTAAAATACTCCAGTATTTTGTTCCACATGAGGTTTCATTGTCCTCAGACAGCACTGGCTTCTAATACTGTGGGCACATAACAGGCAGTGTGTCAAATGTAGTACCGCTCTCACTCAGCACACCGTACCACAACAATAAGTCCTTTGGGACTGGCTTGTGTACAGCCCCTATAAAAATCCGTTTTGACACAGGTACTATCTTTAGCAGTCATTATTAGTAAATTCTCTTGGATTATGTGTGCTTTGAGACTTTAGAATTTTTTTGGAATATATATATATATATATATTATATGTATATATACCTTAAAATGGTTAACATTACAAAAAGGAAAAGTTTGTAGCTCAATTTGGTTTAAATATCTATTAGGAGGAAGGACAATGTGGTTAAAAACATTGCTTTGGCTTTTCATTTACAGCCTACAAAAGCCATCTAAACATGGGGTCCCATTTTAATGTGTTCAATTTTATTGAGGTATCATTTACGCACCATAAAACCCACTTGTTTTAAGTGTAGAATTTCTCAACTTCCAGTAGATTTACTGGGTTGTACAATTATCACAATAAATCAGTATCACGATGCGCTTTTAGCATGTAAAATCAAATAGGTTGAACAGGAAACTCACCCTCACCCTCAGCACTGAATAAGTTTGCTCTTTTCCTCCAATTCCTTGCCCTGCTTTCCTCCTTGTCTCCCACCCTTCTCTCTACCCTCCCTGTGCCTAGCGAGCGCTGAAGATACAGGTTGAAAGATGATCCTTGCCCTTAAAGAGCAGGAAGACAGTCACAAAAGCTGTAGAAGAGATCGCCACATTCTTTTGTGGAAATGTCATCCCTGATAGGACTGCCCTCGATATTATCAGATCACACTTATCTCAGCCCCACCCCACATCTGAGATTTAAGAGCTCAGCTCAGTAAACATTTATTAGGTATCTGAATTCTGTGTTGTGCATACAAAGATGAATAAAGAACTCAACTCTGCAGAGATGTAAGCAGCTTTGTAGCAGCCTCAGGTGATTCAGCATCCATCAATGTTATGGGTCTGGCTGACCTTGGGACCCGGTTCCAGTGTCTCAATCTTTGCCTGCAGCCAAGGGCAGACCTCCACTGGTATGGTCTCTGACAACAGGGATGGCCTTTTCTTCCTGGCAGTTGTGTCACCTCCTTTGCTTGGGGTCTGACCCCCAAAACCTCATTGAGGCCCCTTTCTGGACACTCACCTAAAAACCCCCGCAGACTCCATTACCTCCCCTCTATTTTACTTTCTGTTTTACATTCTCTCTGTCCAACACACAATTTATTCTATGCATTGACTATCTCCTGTGTTGTCTGTGCATTCCATTAGAAGGTAAGTTCTGTGAGTGCAGTAATTTGGGCAGTTTCTTCTCTGTCCATCCCAGTCAGAACACATTCTATACTCCATTATTTGGAGCTTTATCTTGGTCTCCAGTGCTGGAGACCCTGGCTCATAACTTGGTTCTTCTAGATCTAGGAGGCTGCCTTGATTCTGTCTCTCCCATACAGCAGTAGTGCCTCAGTCTTGAGGGTGATGGCCGCTATTCTGACCACATTTGCCAACGTACAGCTCTGAGCATAGCCTGGTCCCAGCTGCCTTCTTCTGGAACTTTCTCCCTGAAGAATCTGTTTCAACATGTTCTAGCCTGTTCTTCCCCTGACTCAAACTGTTGCTGCCTGCCTGGCCTCTAAAGAATCCTAAGAACTGGCCTATCCTGGTCTGCTCCAGTTAATTAACCTTCTTTGCATGACAGCTTTACAAGACAGGACAGAAGGCAGAAAACCCATGATGCTCTCTGAATTAAAATGAGTAAGAATGGAAGCCTTCATCCTGCACATGCTGAATGCTTGCATTCCACCCCCCCACTCCATTCAGAATTGTCTTAAAAACTGTTGAAAAAAAAGAGTTGAAATATTTTGGAATAATTATTGAACCCTAAAATTAGCTTCTTAGAAGCAATTGAAAATCACTCTTATATAATCATATTTCTAGGCTGAACTTTTTGGTAAAGTTTTGGTGTGTTATAACTTACCTTCCTTGTTCCAAGCTCCCCGTCAACATCTGAGTTGTCCAATACCCTCATTAACTTTTCATTAATTTTTTTTCTGCCCTAAATGTGAGACCTAAAAGTAAGTTCTTACAAAGTTACCTTAGGCTTCTAAGACAAGCATACAGCCTTCATGGCTCGCTCCTACACAGCAGAGGTTAGCTCGTGGAGGGAGGGAGAGAATCATCTGTCAGGTGCCTGTAAAAGGTAATGCTTTAATAGGGATCCTGGAGAGCACTGATCCCTTCAAGTTTGATCTGTCTCCAGGTGGTGGTTTTGTGCATTTGAGTAATAAAAACCCATTGGGAAACACCATCCACAGGTGAACAGTTGGAACACTGGGCCAGTTGGGAACACTGAATCTTAGTAGGTGGCATGGAACTCGCAACCTAAAGCAAAGGGCTTGCTTGGTTACAGGAGGGGGATCCACGACCTCAGGACAGCTCCCTTTCCCCGGCTGGCATGATAAGGAGGGACCTTCCGGCTGAACCCTGCGGCTGGGTGTGAGACTAAGACCCAGGAAAACTAGCAGGCTTAACTTAGCCCGAGTCAGAGTTTTAAGGTTTTGTAAGGAAATCACTTTAAAAGGCACGGAAACCATCCTCCACTAGACACTTTCCTCATCCATCCCCTTTTATAGTTAACCGCAGAAGCAGACCTCTTTTTAAAATTTTCTTAGAGAAAACGAGACCTTCTAAGCATGTGCCTAAAGGCGGGGGTTAGGTTTTGTTTTGTTTTTGCTAGAATCAAATCCAAGGCCTTTAAGCGCTTTACCACTGAGTACACTTCCAGCTCGTAAGTCAGGTTATCAGGTGAATCACAGGGTGGGTCCCGAGGTCTCAGCGGTTCTTGAAATCCCCAGGACTGGCAAGTTTCCGCTCCCTTCTCTGCGCCCCAGCCCCTACGGGGTGCAGGCATGCTGTCCCCCAATCGGGCCTATTTGATGCCTCTTCCCCTTCAGAGATGCAGATTCCCGTCCCGACCGGACCACGTAAACTTTTAGGGGTAACCAGAAAGTCTGTGCAGCGTCACGGACCTGGGCTCTGCCACCTCTGTCGCGCCTCTCTACCCCACCTCCTCTGCCTCTTTTCACACCTGGTTCCGCCTCGGGTCTCGCTCGCGACAGGTGCTAAAAGACAAGAGCGAGGAGCTGATGTGGGGTTGACCCTTGGGGGCGAGGCCAAAGGGGCGCGTGAGGTGGGTGGGGGTCAACCTCTCAACCCGGGAGCAGGGACGGACAGACAGAAGCGCGAGACCAGCCGAGAGGCGGGGGAACGGCGGGGAGGAGAGGGGTGGGCGCAAAGGGGAGGGGAAGGGGGTGGTGGGCGCCGGGGGGTGGAGCCGCCGGAGAGGGGCGGTGTCGCGCGAGCCGAGCCCGGCCTCCCACCCCCACCCCCTCGGTGCCTTAGTCTCGGCGGTGACACAAAAAGCTCCCGCGCGGGGCCGAGCGCCTGGCGGCGGTGTAGGATCGGAGACGCGGAGGGCAGCGGCAGGTGGGGACGCCGCCCAGAGGGCCGGGCGGGAGCTGGGCTGCAGGCGCCACCCCGCAGCCGGGCGGCAGGAGCGGGCGGCCGACGGCCAGCGGTGCGCGTGGGGCTGAAAGGGGCAGGCACCCGGGACCCCCGGCGCTGCTGCAGCCGCCGCGCGTGTAGCCAGTGCCCGAGCCGGCTGCGGAGGAAGGTCGGTGACTTTCGGTTTGTTGCCTTGCTCTGCACCCTCCCGGGTCGCGCGCGGACTGAAGGGTGCAAACGGATGCGTGCGCCCTCGCGGCGCTTGCATCCAGGGAAGTGGGGAAGGGCTCTGCCGCCCGCTGTATTTGGAGGGGCACCCTTTGGACAGCGGGTGGGGTGGCGGGGCCGAGGGAGCCCGAAGAAGGCAGCGCGGGCCCGGCGGGCCGCAGGGGAGGTGGTCCTGGGAGTTGCGTTCTCCTGAGCGCTGGCAGAGTTGGGCGCGCGGCTGGGGCGACGGAGCGACGCTGCGGGCGGCTCCGCCGAGTCCTCGGATGCCCCCTGGAGCTCCGGCCGGTGGGAGCCGCCTCGTGCCCGCGCCGCGCGCGCCCCAACTTCGACCAGAGTCCGCACACCCCCCCCCGGGGGTCCCGTCTTAGACCCCTAGTCGGGCACCTTCCCGAAGTTACCCTGGATTCCTCCTGGGAAAAGAGGGCGCAGTGGCCTTGGGGTCTTTGTGCGCACTCGCGCGCCTGGGCGTTTGCTGCTGGAAGGACAGCTGCAGGACAAAGCAGGCTGGACTCGTAGGGCACTGCTTGGTCAGCGGCGGTTCCGGATACAGCCTGCGGTGGGGGTCGGGGGTCGAGCGCTGGGCGGTTTTAGAAGTAGGGAAATCGCCAAAACAGAGTGACAGCGACTTGATGAGGTGGCGGACAGGAGCAAATGATGCTCCTGAATGCTGCACTACTGTGTGTGTCTGGGCGGGTGGCTAGGCGCCCGGCTTTCCCTTTTAACCGGGTTTACCTACTGTATTTTGCTTAGCGCTATCTTTGCCCCGGGGTAGTATACTCCACCCTCTCCGGATCTTTTCTGAGGGATTACTGTTGCTACCGTAGTAGAGGCTTTGGCTTTGCTAGTGGAGAATTTAGAGGCGGGGGAGACTGCGGAGGAGGTGAGATGTGGTTATTTAACCTAGAGAGACCATTAGTCGCTACGCCCCTTCCTTGCCCCGCCAGCCCATCACACCTAGGCCTTTCCTCCCAGTGCGCCCACCCCGGCCCGCTGGTCAGGGAGGGTGCTTGGATTTCTTTTTGTGCTGCTCGCAACTAACCCTTTCCGCATGTATCCACTGCAGGCTGAACAAGCTCAGTCTCAAATGTGCTTGTCAGCCTCTTGCTTCGCACACGCTTGCCATTTCCACTTGATGTCATCATGCAGAAGGGGGTGAAAGGGACTCGATGACAGATTCAGGTAACCCCGAATAATCTGGGTAGCCGCCTGGGTGTCTCTGGGTCATTTGGGCCCACAGTGCTGGGGCTGCTTGCGTGGTTTCTGCATCAGTGCTATTCCCATCTGTGTGAATGAGTGGGGGCTGCTGAAACCCCTGCTTCGAGAAGAGACTGCAAATGACTTCATATCTTTTTGAAGAATTCATTTGGGGCAGAGTGTGGGTATTGGGGTTTGTATAAATTACACGTGATTGATGGGAGTATTGATACAATCATTACATGGGCAGTTGTATGTGAATGTGGGGACTGGATATAAGACAGCATTCTTATCTATACTAATGTGTGGACTTCAGTTGATAGGTGGGTATCATTTGTTGAAAAGCTATCATGGTAAGGCTGTTATTGCAAGGCTGACTGTAAATTTGACTAGTGCTCAATTAAGACATTGGTCAAATACAGTGACCTTATGAAATAATATCCCCCCCCCCCGTTTCTTCACTGTAATAGTGTTTACAATATCAAGAGAGCTGGGTTTGCAGTAAGTTGCTGGGAGGTGGCAAGGAGCTCTGTTAGGAGAGCAGAAAGAACAAAAAGAATCTTTAGTTAAGTTTCCATTTAGATAACCATGAACCATTAGACTCATTCCTCATTTTATCTTTAGGTTTGTTCTTTAAAAAACAGAACAAAACAAAACAAAACAACCTCTGGCCTGATCTTTTCTTTCCAAGGATAGTTTTGATGTTGACCTAACCAGATCTTAGGTTATCTTGATAGCGAGCAATGAAAATGTAACCTTCAGACCTCCCAGGACACCTTGGCATTGGCACTCTCTCCTAGAGGGCAGAGCCCCGCGCGTCCTACACCAGTAGCAGGGAATGAGAATGCTTACTGGAAAGGGACTCTGGTTTTTCTTACAGAAAGACACATTGCTGAGGGCCAAAGGTGACTGGAGCTCTCCTTTGCACTGCAGCAGCGGCAGCACAGTACAGCGTATGGCAAATTCTCTTTGCCATTTTCCCCTCTAAGCGTCTTGAAAAACAAAGTTTAAAACTTAAATGATTTATTATTCACCTCTTGGGTAGTTTTGTTTTGAAAGGTGACTTTAAAAACAGAAGTAACACTAGCATTGATCCCCACTTTACTGAAAGCACTGAGGAACCACTAGGAGAAGCAGGTCCCCGCTGAAACAAAGGCCAGTGCTTTGGAAAGATGAGATTAGTGATATGGTGGTGCTAGGATAGAGGCATTTTGACAACTGATTTTTATGTCAGCAATAGTGCGGGGTGTGTACTGTTTTGCTGCAAGAAGAAAGCCCACGTGATGGGATCATAAGGACTGTAATAGTGCAATAGAAACAAGGGTGTGGTTTTTTTCAAACTGAAAAAATAAATACCTCACACACAAAATTCCACATGGGAAAACAGCTGCCCGCACATGTAAACGCATGTCCAAGAACAAAGATAGCCACAGTGCAGTGTTAGGTTTCATTGTGGTTTTAAATTGTGTACAGTGGTAAGTCATAATAAAAGTGTTGTACTGAGGCCTAATTTATTTTATTTGAGAAGGAGGCTTCCCACTGCCAGATGTCTGCAGCAGTATGTTTAGGTTTAGGTTGGGTGAGCACTGAAGGTATTAGACTGACCTTTGGGGTCCAGTGCTTTTCCACACTGTATTCATTCATTCAGCAAATGCTTATCGGGCACCTGATAGCTAACGGACCTTGTGAGAGGTGCCAGGAGATGGGGGTGTGGGTGGAGATACAAAAATGTTTCACCCTCAGAGGCTATACGGAGAAAGGGTGAGCTGCTTGGAATGCAGTTCAGAGAAAGCTTTAGAGAGAGGAACGGGGTTGGACTTCTGAGGAGGGAGAGTGCTCATCCGGCATCTCCTTGATTGCCTCTTCCAGTGGGGAGCTCTTTACTCCCTCAGTGGCTTGGCCTGTACTCAGGTGTCCTTTTCTTTACAGCCTTTAAACTCTTCAGCTGAATTCCGTGCGAAGCGTCAGATTCCACCATTGTTGGGGGTCATTTTCCTTCTCTTGTCTATGGAGTCAGCACCTTCCGCTTTTCCAAGTGTGTGTGGTTCAGTCTCTGTTGTACTTAAATTTTCAAACAAACTGCTTTTCTGTGTTATCTAATTTAGAAAACAGATTGGCGTGGGGGCTTCTACATATTTCTCTCATCTTCTTTAGATGGAGATGTATTATCAGGAGAGGTCAGATTATACTGCAATAACAACTATGTTCACCTCTCAGTGCTAAATGTAGCTTCTTTCCCAGGTTGTGTGTCCAGTGTGATTGGCAGGTGGGCCTTGCTCGTTGTAGGCACTCAGGAACCTGAATCGATGGACGTGTGATTATACCTGGGCGTGAGCCATTTCTGCAGCACTAGGAAGGAAATGCTATGGGGCTTCACTCTAGTAATTGTGGGATTCCATCCAAAAGTAAGTTATGTGGCTCCATCCCAAAATCAGTCACATGACCACAGTTAGCCACACTTCAGTATTTCTTGTATAGATACAGGTGAGCAACACTAGGGAGTTCCACAGTGATCTGGCCCTGAAAAAGTTCTAAAATATGTCCCACAGGACCTGGCTTAGTGATTGGAAGTTTGGGATGTTCTACAAGTACTGAGTAAATGAATGAATGACAAAGAGGTTAAAAGTTTGGTCCCATCCCAACCTTTAATTTACCTATATGTTAATATGTTACTTACTAGCATGATTGTGTACTGGTTATCAAATAAGGAACGCTACAACTTTTTGCCTGTTTTGTCTGTTTTGAGTACTGGTTACTCTGAAGCAATGGGCAGGTAGGTGTTGCCAAGACTAGTGTTAGGAGTTGCATGGCCAGCGTTACGTACCAGAGAGACGCAGCTTACAGGCTTTTCTCCTTTACCAGGTACTTCTTGTCTTAGACTTCCTGAGTTTGTTTCTACCAACTCAATGTAGAAGAAGAGTAGCAGACCAGCTAGAGCCAATTTGGGGGTGATGGTGCAACAGCCAAGACTAGACAGCAGAAATAGGTTTAGGGTGATGGTAGGTCACCTTCTTGTTACCTAAAAGCAGCAATTTGGACAAGAAGCTTCTTCTGCATAGGACTTATAGCATACCGGAAGGTCTAGGACATTCACGCTTCCATCAGCTACCAGGTTGGCTGTGAAGGTGGTAAGTTTTAAATACTTCTTTGCCATACTGCCTGAGGACTGGAGGCTATGGAATAGGTGTTGCTAGCAGTTGGGGACCAAGAAATTGGCAACTTCTAGAGAGATATTACTTTGAAGAGAACTTTATTCACATTAAGATAACTGCATGCATAGATTAGAATTTTAAAGTTTTGTTAAAGACTATAAGCATAAGCGTGGAATTTAACAAAATTGATTCTGGCTCAGTAACTGCCTTGACAAAAATAATTTTTATAGATACCTCTCTGTGTAGAGAAATGACACATACAGTAAGTTAGTCTCCAAGTCACAGTGATTGCAGGGACACTGGTGTTAGCCTAACCTAAGAACCACTTTCTGGTCCAGCTTTGAGTGGTAAGATGTTGCACCCAATGGGGTTCTACTTTAAGAGATGAGCAGCTTGGGGAAGCAGACAGGCACCATCCAAGAGTCAGTTCAAGGCCCGGGGTTGGGCAGAGAGTGAGAATAGACAGCCAGAAAGAAAAGGAAATCCCGAAGGGCTAGGCTTAAAGTATATTTGGGAAGCATGACTTCTGAGTCTTTGTCTCAGGAGTGTCAGGCTAACACTCGCTGTTCAGGTACAGGACATTAGTGACCTAAATGTGATCTCCCTGGCACTGCCTGTCACAGTGTCACAGAAGCAGAAATAAGGAAGGCAGTGGTTTTTCCACTCCTTGTGGCTTCTCCAGTCATACTGGAAATCACAGATCGGTCAGATAAAGTACATCCTTGTTTTATGTTTCAAAAGTTTTTCTATTTCTGATCGAACCCCTGTCATTGTAGGATTTAAAGAGATACCTCAAGCAGGGAATACATGACCTGCATTTCCCTTGGATGATTTTCGTAGTCTCTAGTTTCCTGGCCCAGACCACATATGGAAGCAGAGGTGCAGTCAGCGTGTTCTTTCTAAGCCGTGGAGGCCTCTTAGGATCTATTGGGAGTGGAAGGGACAAATGGAAAAGATGCCTTATTTATCACCTGACATGTTGATTCCTATGTAAATAAAAGCACAAGCATTCTGCATGATAAAACTTACTCTACTTTTTAAAAATTATTTTTATCACTGTCTGCCGCATATAACATATCTTAATTCCCATTATTTCTCATCCCCCATCTTTGTCATCTTCCCATCGGCAAGAGGTCTATCGCCGTTTCCTATTATCTATCTTTTATTTTTTCTTTAATTTATTTATACTTTGATTTCTCTTTTTATACAAGTATAGCAAATGAAACACGAGGCCTTACTTCTGCTGGTCAAGCACAGCACCACGGAGCTCCATCTCCAGCCCTGAAACTCACTCTAATGTCTCATAGGCTTCCTGTGATATCAAATCGTGAAGCAGAGAAAGGTTGATCCAATGAAGATGCGCCACTGTAGGGGCAAAGCAGTGACGAAGCATAATCTGCAGGTGCTGTGTTTGTGCTTATGCTCGCTCTTTCTACGCCTCTATCTCATTCCATCCTACCAAGAAAATACAACTCTGCTGGCTCACTGATAAATGCAGACAACCATACTCACCGGTAATCGTGCTTGCCGTTGTGGTTAGAGAAGAACTGATGAGATTTCCGAAACAGCTTCGGTAGATTGTAGAAATAGGGAGCTTTATTGTTCAGTTGTTCGTCTTAATAATAATCTGCGCATTCACTTTATTTTTTTGTGGTACTGAGGATCAAACTCAGGACCTTGTACTTGCCTGCCAGGCAGGTGCTTATGCCACTGAGCTATAACCCCAGCCCCCACACATTCACTTTAATTTCCATTCCCACTGTTACATCCTAGCTAAGAACCTTATTTAGCCCTGGGCAGCTACCATGGGCGCCTCCACTATCTCCTGTCCTTTTAGGCTACAAGGCTGTTTTAACTGACCTCCTCTTCCTAGTTAACCTTTGGTGCGTCAGCCCTGGTTTTTGTTTGTTTGTTTTTTTGTGGGAGGAGGCTTACATGCCTTAGTCTTCCTTTTAGAGTTTTCCCCAGTGTGACCCCAAACTTCATTCCAATCTTGACTTTTATCCTGCTTGGCTTTTAGACTCCATATTAGTTAGGAAAGTTAATCCACAGTCCTTTCAAAATGCTTTGCATGCCTCATTCTTATTTCCAGCACATTCTGTGGCCTAAAATATCCTCCCTTCTATCATTAGAGGCTCTTAAGTGTTCTAAAACACTTAGGATCACGCTGGCCCTTAGGAATCCCTTATTCCTTTAATTCTCTGCTAAAATTGCCTTTATCTCTTCTCATAATCAGTTTCTCTCCAGCCAGGTAGGTAGCCCATCTCATTTCATTCAGCATTCTTTCAGTTATTCATATTTACTCATTCATTTTACAAAAAACTGTATATTATCATCTAAGATTGAAATGTCTTTCTTTATGATTAATTGCAAAGAACAGAAACTCAAGTTAGTTTCCAGAAGAGGAGCTGTACTGAAAAGACAGACATCCTGGGACATCTTCTGTTATCAAGCCACAGAGTCTGTTATCAGCCTAGAACCTGAATGTACGGGACTCTGCCACTGCTCACCCTGGACATGAGCACTGGGGGAGGGGAATGCAGTTTGACCCCACAGGTATTATGGCCACAGATGTAGCAACTGAGCCGCAGGATCTCATTTTCCTTGAAAGCTCCCTCTAGATGAGGATGGGGTAAGACTTGACCCCATTTTGTACTTGCCACCATGTTGATGTATAGGAGGGGTTCAGTAATCATTAACCTACTGTGATAAAAGAATTAAAGACACTGCTGGCCTATAATCTTAAAAAACATTAACACAAAAACTTTTAAGAGTTTCTTCTGTTTGCATTAATCATGATTCGATGTTGGCTGAAATTTGAATTAGTGGAATGCGCTCTGCCTACCAATTCAATGGTTGGGAGGTAAGCGTTCTAACGGAATGCCATTTCTAACAAAATGGGTTGTTACTGGTAGTTACTGGTAAAAACAAGCAAAATGAAAAGGAAAATCCTTTTTTGTTGACAAAGAGCAATGAGCATTAGGACTTCCCATAACACCAAACACGAAACCACTTCACAGTTCTAATGGCACAAGCTGTGATAAATGTTTGCCGTGACTGGGTGATAGCTGCTGTAAGGGACTTTTGCATCCCACCCACAATTACCTTGTGGGCATAAATACCTTTGTAAATCACATCTGTGCCATCTTGCCTCTTTTGATTTTGGAACACTCGTTCACATGGTAGAGACTCTTTGGCACTCTGAAAGCTTGATCTTTATGGAGAATGTCACTCTGAAAGAGGGGAGTGCATTCAGCTGCATGTAGAAGTGGCCAGGGATGCATTAATGCTAAAAACGTCCTTAGTTTGAGTCATAGTGAATGGAGCTCAGATAAACATCTTAAAAACAGCCTTTGGTGTGATGCCCTTTTCCAGTTGTTGCTTTGGGGTAGGTTTGCAAATTGCTTCTCTAATAGTACGTGATTTCAAGTGTTTGGAGAGCACCACCCCGAAGTGGTCGCCCCTTTGTTGCATGAGGCATATGGATTGCTGCTATTTTAGGTGAGGAGTAGGTAATTCCCCCATAGAAGTAGAGAGTTAGTCTACAATGGAGTGAAAGCCTCTCTTCCTGCTGTATGACGCTGACACTGCAAAAATCTAAGGTAAGGATCCATCCAGTCACCCATTATAGTGGGGGAAAGTGCTTTAGAAAGTGTCAATGAATAAAGCGCTTGGGTTTATGACATTGATTCAAATACTGAGTACCTGTTCTTTGCCAGGTACAGCTGTAACAGAAGTCTCCATCATGCTGGATGTGTGTGCCTAACTCATAATTGATTTTTTTTTTTGGTATGGGCCAATCCAAAGTGGAAAAGAAGAAATGTCTGAAACTTTTCTCTCAATTCTTGATTCCTTAATGTATGTTTTACTTAGTCCTAATTCAATGGAGTGGTTAAAAAGGTGGCACGTTAAAAGTGAGTTGGCTTTGGGTTTCTTCCTCAGCTGTGCCATATGACTGAGTAAATAAACTCTGAGCATTGCTTTCTTTAGCTGTAAAATGAGAATCAACTTCACTGAGTAGTCATGAGAATAAGAGAAATGATTCATACAGTGTGCTGTCTGTGTCACCCACACATCATAAACACTAAGTAAAGGTCACCTGTTTATTAATGCTTGCATTTGGCATCACCTATCCAGTCACTGTGCTGTTCTGGAAATAACAGTTAGGGTAGGCCTAGCCTAACCTGAAGCAGCCCTTAAAAAGATAACTGCCTCTAAATTATTACAGCCCTTGTTTACGTGAGGATGTCTTTTGTACTTCATTGTTGCTGAAGCCTTGTCATTAGAAATCTTCCTGAAACTGCTTAAATAATTTGGAGTTTAAAATGATAAGTCTTCTAGAGAGAAGCTGGACGCAGCAGTGTGAGAAAACTCTGAAAAAGCCAACAAGTAATCTGTGCCTATCTTTTTTTTTTTTTTTTTTTTAATTTTTTGTCCCCTTTAGATAGGGCTTCACTATGCAGTTCAGGCTGGCCTTCAATTTACGGTGATCCTCCTGCCTTGGCCCCTTCAGTGCTGGGATTTTAACAGGTGTGCGCTACCCATCCCAGCTTCTGAACTTGACTTTAAAGATTCCAAATGCCTTATTCCTATGGCCTCATCCTTCCCAGGCTGAGTGTAGGATGTCCAGTAGCGGGGTCTGTTTCTTGGGGGTAGTGTGATCGATCCCCAAGTTGCCTCCACGGCCAAAGGATACCAAGATCATGGAATTTTCTATTTTAAAATCACACCAGTTCCAGGAAAACTGGCCACCCTGCTTAAGGGTCCTGTCTTATCCTGTGATCATTGTTCAGCATCCTGAGGTGGCCTTGTCCATGTTTGACATCATGTCCAAAGCTCCAGGCATCCAAGATGAGCCAGGAGGGACGGGATTAGGACAAGAAAAAGGACAAGCAGGTGCTGCGTGACTTGATCAGTCCTTAGCTTTATGATCTGTAGGTTAGAGTGGGATTTTCTTTTTTTTACCATTACTATCTTTTAAGGAAACTTTAAATAAAGACAAAGTAGGCTACTTAATAAATAAGTACACAATGTACTATGAAATTAATGAGATGTTTTAGAAGTTTCACTTAAATATTCATAATTGCTGTACTTGTCAGGGTTCTTGGCACACAGTAGGCATTCAGTGAAGCCTTGTTGGAAACCTTGTCTTTTTGAGACAGGGTCTCACTATGTAGTTCACGCTAGTCTTTTTTTTCTTTTTCTTTTTTAAATTTTATTTTAAAGACAAAAGAATGGAGACATATGAACCAGAAAAGCCATAAACAATACAGAAAACACAAAGTTATACAGAATATAGTAGGGAATTAGAACTGGATGTTGTATTACATAGTTATCTTCACATTAGTTAACACAAAAACATTAAAGGAAATACCAAATTATAGATAAGATAGTAGGGAATTT